>JACXGJ010001652.1:0-50431 GCA_016801105.1 Esox niger
CACACACACACACACACACACACACACACACACACACACACACACACACACACACACACACACACACACACACACACACGTCCTTCTGGCTCAAGCAGAAGTGAAATCACTCTTTTTTAATCAAGTGGACAAATTTAAGGAAAGAGAGTCAGGCTCTCCCATGGGGTGGACGGAGTGAGAGCGAGTCAGGGCCAATCTCCCTGCAGTATCTTCTTGGGTCCGCACTGCCATTCCACAGGCCCATCTAACAGCTAATTAAAACCAGACTGAATATTTAATTACGTTTTGTCACACAGTCATGTAATTTTCCCATTTCCACGCCGTGTCAAGACACAAAAATTAATTTCATATTCTCCCTCCTACCTAATGAGGAAAAATTACACACGGTTTCCCCTCTGCTCTTTGTGAGTGATATTCAAAGCCGGATTTCAGCTGTAAAAACCAAAGTTATGTCGTGCAACAAAAAAGGATGAAAATTCTATGGAGATGTCCTCTTTATGCAGACACATTAGGGAATTGGATTCATCAGACTTCATTCAGCGTCTTCACTGCCATTATTCCATGTCTTTCATATCCATATTGAAGACTGGCACTCAAATTAGCGCACCTAATGCTAGCATGTCAATTCCTATTCTCCAGCCGGTAAGATTATTTTATCAAATTCCAAACCAGTCACAACAAACAGCATTAGGGGGCTTTCATTGAACTGGCAACTTTTAAAAAAATATATATTTGAGATCTTAAATGGTAGACAGCCGCACGTCAGAACTATTGTAATGATCTCCCAAATCGGCTCTGATGTTTCGTTGTTTCTTTGCAGAGCACTTGGACGCTGACCAAGAATCTATACAAATGTGATAGAGAGCATAAAATCCAATGTAATGCAAAGTAAGTTGAGCAGCAGAAGTGCAGGGTCGGCAAGAACACGGCCCAGCCGTGCAGGATATCTGAATAGCATTTCAATGGATTTGTGTGCTTGTTCGGTGGTGGTGGGGGGGGCAGAGATGTGCGCGCCCTTTGAATATGTCACAACGCCTCTTTGTATGGGACACAGAAGTGAGGGGGGGGACAAGCTCTATGGAGAACAGTACACTACCTGCTGTTCAGAATCCGAGGGCAGAATTGACCGGTCTGTGATTAGAACCGCTCTGGATATCTGCCTGTGAAAAGAGAGAGGAGGAAGATGAAACAGGTGGGGGTGGGAAGACAGGAGAGAATAAACAGGAGCGCCAATATTAGGTTATCCCCGTTTCCCTTTCTCTGTTGTGGAGGATTTGGACCAACAGAGAGCCTAGGAGTCGGCGACCACGCTAGGACAGAACCCCGGCCTGGTGGGGTCTGGCGGGCCGGGGAGTCAGACGAGGACGTCTTTTAAGAGCATTAGCCGTTGTCTCTAATTGGGGTCGGTGGTGAAAATGTCAAGGTCTCCGTTGGTGGAGCGAGCGGGGAGCTGGGCAGAGCAGAGTTCAGTCACCTGCAGCCTGGTCTGTGGAGCGTGTCTGGACGAACAATACGCTCTTTCACCGGGACGCAATTGAAACCTACCACAAAAAGACGTGAAGTTCCCTCTAAACTGCACAGAGATCCCCTCCTACTACATGAAATGCACCTTTTAAAATGCATTATTATTATATCTCATGTAATTCACAAGAGGCTTTTAACCAGCAACCTAGAGTAGCTAACATTTCAGGTTTTTGTTCTTTCTTCACTCACTTGTACTGGGCCCCTATGGGAATCAAACACCACCCTGGACATGCAAGCTACATGTTCTACTGACTACAGTACAGTCAAATGGAGGGCTTCTGTAGGCGTTGCAGTATTCTCACTATAATATGCTGCCCTTAACATGTTAATGTCAGCATTATCAATGGTTAATAAGTGAAGGTGCTGAGTATTGAGAGCCTCTCCCCCCTCACCTGGAATCAATGTTCTTCCTCTGGTCCGGCCCGATGTAGCCATCCTCAACCACAAAGTGACCGCAGCGGATTCTCTGGCCATTACTGTCAATCACAGCTTTGCATCTAGACAGATAAAGAGGGAAAAGGCCGGTGAAAATGTGCCGTGGCCGGCGGACGCACGTTTCAAATGAATGTGGCGACACGAAAACAAAAATACCCGCTTTTGTGAACCGGAGCTGCGAGAGTCATGACACAGAATTAATCAATGACCTTTGTTAAGGAAAAGCAGTTGGCATCTGTGTCTCAGAACATTACAGCCCATTTCCAAGCACAAAAGAGGAGGACCGTTCTGGCAGCTTCTCAATGCACCACCGTTGAAAAACAAATACAAATGGCCTGACTCATTAATCTTTGGAATAAAAGCCGATCGCAGGCTTATTTTTGGTTGTTACCAAAACAGTGCCGGCACAGAACAGAACCCAAGGCTGTGGCCAGAATAGCGCAACCTGTGAGTTAGCCAACAAGGAGAGGGGAGTATTGGGGACAATCTCTGAGACCCCTGGTCCTCCCCGGACGACAGGGCTCGGGTGACCTTCCTGCGTTGCTCCGCTCAGACTGAGAGGGAACGGTGGGGAATCTGTCTGCTTGTTATGTCAAGAGTTATAAATGTGCTTTATAGGCCTCATTATCCAAACTAATGGGCTAGGGGTGACATCCTTGAAATGGACTTTCACAACACAATAAAGGAGAAGGCGAGCGGCACTCCAAAACACCCCCCCCCCCACCGAACCGCACCCTTCTGCATAATCCACACATAGCAGAGAATCTGACTGCAGGATGGACTGTTTATGCAAATTAAGATGTATTTACTGGGAGGGGGCTTGGCAGTCGGAGCTGGGGGTTCAAATCAATCGTAAACCAATGGAGTGGGATATAGGATATGGCAGAGGGGATACAGGCCAAAATCCTACTAGCGCAAGACGTTGAAGGCTTGCTGATTGATAAGACAGCTTTCTGGTTGAAAAGGCATCTTTAAAAATAATTACTTAGAGCGAACCCTCACATCCCAGAGAGGATGCCCAACGGTTCTGAAAGCAAAAACCTGAACACAAGCTACCGTCATGAATGCTACACTCTAAAAAGTAAAGGATCTCAGAGTATCATTTACTTTGAAACCATCAGGTTCTTCAAGGAAATATGTGAAACAGCAGTGTAAAGAGCGATGTATCTACAGTGTTTGTACCATATGAACAGCCCGCTCAAAAATGTCACAAAAGAGTGACAAATGCAACCCTGTTTCCAGAAGTTGGGAGGCTGCATACAATGCAAATAAAAACAGAACTTAATGATGTGCAAATCATTTTTCTCTACATTTTATTTAGAATAGTACAAAGACAACATATCAAATGTTGAAACTGAGAAATGTTAGTGCTAATAGAAAAAAACATTCCCATTTTGAATTTTATGCCAGCAACACATTTTAAAACAGGGACAAGTTTACCCCTGTGTTGCATCACTTCTCCTTTTAACAACAGTCAGTATGTTTTGAATGTGAAATGTTTTCGCATTCTTGCTTGATAAAGGATTTCAGCAGCTCAAATTAAGGGTGTCTTTTAACATAGTATTTGTTTCATAATGCGCCAAATGTTTTCAATGAGTGACATGTCTGGACTGCAGGCAAAGTCTGAGCTGTCTTACACAGAATGAAACCTCTCCCCATCCTCTCTGGAATGATATTTTAATACCCAATCATGTTACTGACCTGTTGCCTATTACCTAATTAGTTGTGCAATATTCCACCAGGTGCATATTTTATAGCATTACACAACTTTTCCAGTCTTTTGTAGCCTCTATCCCAACTTTTCTAAATGTATTGCTGGCATCAAATTCAAAGTGGGCATATACTTTTCAAGAAACAATAAAATCTCAGTCTCAGTTTTAACATTTGATAATTAGGTATGCACCAATATCAGTATCTGGGCGATACTGGGCTCATGTACTTGTACTCGTACTCAGAAATATACGGATACCACGACAAGGAAACCTTAAGAGAAATTCGAGAAGTATAGAATATAGAACTCAGATTGGTAGAGCAGGAAGACGGAGATGTCAGCAATGACAAGTAAAGTGCAAGCACTGCTCTGCTAAACTGTTAAGAGTAGAAAAGGAAAAACATTCATTTAACACAAGCAATTTGATCAAACATCGTTGGACAACACAGCGCAGAGTCCACGAATTATGCTAACGCTAAAAGCGCAGAACCACTACAACAGCTAACTCCAACACTGGAGAATCAAAAAAATAATAATCAGACAGCCTGCGGGCAGAAAAATGAGCAAAAAAAGATCAAATGGATCGCGCTGTTTACTATCGCACAAGCACCAGAGCAGAGCAAGAGTCCAGTTCTGCACGTTCAGAGTATCAAACTAGCTACTGAGGTCAGAGTAAAGGAACCGACTGTGCCTGTGCATGCACACGTTTGCGTTGAACGGTCAGTAAGTGGCTGTCACATTGATATAAAGGTAGCCACCGCCTGAGCGACATCCCAAGGTAAGACGCAGTCACAACTCGATAACTACAATGGATTAGCATCATGCAGGCAACAACAGAGATTCGGCAGCAGCAATAAAACCTCTGGTTTTCATATTTTGCTTTAAAATAAAAATTCTGCAGAGAAACATGAATACAGTATAGTATACAATGGGCAGCAACAACAAAACTTTTTTTCTTCAAGATAAAAGCCTGAGATGGGTCGTGTGTATTTTTTATATTTTCAAAGCAGAAACAACGTGATAATTGAAATTAAACTAATTACTATTTAAGTAGGTAAAGAATATCATAAGTTGAAGCACATTGATCAATGGTTATAGCTTAAGTATGTAAAGAATCACAACATATTTATAGGGGACCAAACTAGTTGGTTTCCTGGAAAAAATCCTACCTAGTGCAGCTTTGAGTACTTGGTATTGGTACTTGGTATCGGCAAGTATCCAAATATAAGTATTCGTACTTGAATTTGGTCTGAAAGTGGTAACGGTGCATTCCTATTCGGTATGTTGTCTTTGTACTCTTTTCTTTTGAATATAGGGTTTAAATGATTTGCACATTGCATTCTGTTTTTATTTCACACAGCTTGCCTACTGTATTGGAAATGGGGTCGAACTTCTAGGCTCTTACAATGGAGAGAGCAGCGCATCATTTTGAATGGGATTGTGATTGGCAGTGATCTGTCAAAGACAAGGTGGGGTCTCCTTTACACAAAATCAGATCACGTTTTTAGAACAGTCTGTTTTTTTTAAGGAGCTTGATATGATCACCCTATTGAAAGTATGATGGGAGTATACTTTTTTTTTAACTTTTAGGGGTTCCCCTTCCGTTTCAATGTGAAGAATCCCTGGAGGACCAATTATCTGTTCTATTTAGGCTGTATAGTATCTAAAAGTTCTCAAAACTAAAAAATACATGCAAAATGGGATAACAAACAGACAAGCTTCAACGCTAATGTCATCCTCATGAGCTGACCGGAGAGGTACCGTCCAGCCTGTCAGCAAGCATGAATCTCAAATGAACAGCTAAAAGTAGCTCTAATGATTGCCGTCCCCTAACCCACAAGGCCGCGGCGGGCTTTATTTATCATAACCATAGTTCATAAAGCATGTGTTCATGGAGCGTGCAGGTCCTATCCATAGCAAATCAGGGTCACAGCCTTGCACACAAGCCATACATAGTTATGACTTGGATCAACATCTCAACAGGGAGAAACTCTTTACTTTGGCCAAGTGCACCAAACTAAGCGACCCGCCACCCGTGGCTTCCGGAACTGTCACAGTCCACTGGTCCTGCTGTTGGACCCTGAGAAGTGTACATACAGGGCTTTTCCCGCATTGTGGAATTTTTTGTGCCCCGCAAAGACATTTTAGTGAGCACCAAAGGAAAATCACCAACGCAAAAGTGATAAGAATTGATTTCAAATCCTCTCCAAATGTGTGTAATAGCAATTTATCAAGCAACTGTTGAACAAGCAGAACATAAACCGAAGACTAGTGAGATTCTCTAACCAATGCAATTTTTCCATGTCGGTTATTTAGTTTTTTCCTGTTAATACTTTCCCTTTAAAAACATTCTACCACGTTTGTAGTCACGTGACTCTGCCCCATCCAGTTACTTGGAGCACAATCACGCTACCGAATATGAACAGTGCATGGCTAAAAAAGAGAGAGACTAACAAGTGGCCAGGAACAAATGCCTCCCCAAAACAGGTGTTGGTAACACAAACATTTCCAGGAGATACACTGCCATCATGACCAAGGAAAATTTAAGAATTTTGTTATATTCTATAAACTACTGACAACATTGCTCCCAAATTCCAAATAAAAATATTGTCAGAGTATTAATTTGTAGAAAATAACAACTGGTCAATATAACCAAAAAATATGCATTTTCAGACCTCAAATATTGTAAAGAAAAGGATTTCATATACATTTTTCAACAACAAAATGGTAATGTTTTAACTACCTGATAACCCTGATTTTTAATCACAGCTTTCATGCATCTTGGCATGCCCTCCACCAGTCTGTCACATTCCTGTTGGGTGACTATGCCACTCCTGGCACAAATAATCAAGTAGCTCGGCATTGTTTGATGGATTGTGACCATCCATCTTCCTCATGATCAAATTCCAGAGGTTTTCAGTGGGGTTTAGGCCTGGAGATTGGGCTGGCCATGACAGTCTTGATCTGGTCATCCTCCATCCACACCTTGATTGACCTGGCTGTGTGACATGGAGCATTGTCCAGCTGCAACAAACAATTCTCAGAGTTGGGGAACATTGTCACAGCAGAAGGAAGCAGGTGTTCTTCCAGGATAGCCTTGTACTTGGCTTGATTCATGAGTCCTCCACAAAGACAAATCTGCCTGATTCAAGCCTTGTTGAAGCATCCCCAGATCAGCACCGATCCTCCACCAAATTTCACAGTGGGTGAGAGACACTGTGGCTTGTAGACCTCTCCAGGTCTCCGTCCAAACATTAGACGACCAGGTGTTGGGCAAAAGCTGAAAATTTGACTCGTCAGAGAAGATGACCTTACTCCATTCTTCTCCGGTCCAATCCTAATTGTCTTTTGCAAACTTCAGCCTGGTTCTTCTTTCCTTCATTGATAAAGGGCTTTTTTCTAGCTTTGCACGACTTCAGTCCTGACCCTGGGAGCCCGTTTTGAGCTGTCCTTGTCGCGCTGATTTAAGAAAAATTAGGAGTGGTCTCTTAACTTTTTCCAGAGCTGTATATCACAGACTTTAGGGAATGATATTAAACCCTGCAAACCGAGGTAAAGTTAAATACTAACTGTCAAGTTCAAACTTAGCAATCAATCAAATTAATTTATAAAGCTCTATTTACATCAGCAATTGTCACAAAGTGCTTTTACCCAAACTCCAAGGAGCAAACAACAACAGAGTTGAATTTCAGTAGCTAGGAAAAACTCCGTAAGAAGGCCAAAATGTAGGAAGAAACCTAGAGAGAATCAGGCTCAGAGGGGTGCCCAATCCTCTTCTGGCTGTGCCGGGTGAACATTAAGAGTACAATTTATAATAATTAAATGTAGGTTAAAAATGGGGGGGGGTTGTGTTGGCAGAGTGGTAGCTGGAATCATCAATACCAGCAGCGATTCTGCAGCAATTTTGGTGGCTAGACAACAAGTGTATGTAAACAACATTTTATGGTAAAAAATCATTATTTAACCAAATCAGCTAAGAATAACCAAAAATACAAAGTTAACTTATTGACTGGAACCGTTCCCCACTAATTTCTTAGCCATATCAGGCTCTATTTAGTTGTGCAGAAAAAAGCAGCTTGCAGAATTAAAGTAGGTCGCACTTTGCAATTTTCCAGTTAGAACCTCGTGCCAGCGTTGTAGGCTTTTACTGTTGCGCTAATTCTGACTGCTGCAAAGGATGAATAGTGCAACACAACTCGAATCCCTGTATCATGTTTTGCACCTATTGCCATGTGTTTGCGTGCATTTTATTTAATTAGATGGTGAAATCAGCTCTTCAGTCATTAAATACAGTTAGGTCTGGAACAATTTGGAAACTGACACAATTTTCATAGTTTTGGCTCTGTACACCAACACAATGGATTTGAAATGAAACAACCAAGATGCAATTGAAGTGCTGACTTTCAGCTTGAATTCAAGGGGTTGAACAAAAATATTGTACAAAAAATTGCAAACATTTTCATTCACAGTCCCCTCATTTCAGGGGCTCAAATGCAATTAGACAGATTAACACAATCATAACAAAAACATTTAAAAACTTGGTTGTGACCCCTTTGCAGGCAATGAAGTCCGGAACGCATGGACATACCAAATGCTGGGTTTCCTAATTTGGGATGCTTTACTGCAGCTGTCTTCCGTTTGTTTGTGGGTCTTTCTGCCTGTGTCTTCAGCAAGTGAAATACATGCTTGATCGGGTTGCGATCAGGCGTTTGACTTGGCGATTGCCAAATATTCTACTTCTTTGCCTTAAACCTTTGGGTTCCTTTTGCTGCATGTTTTGGATCATTGTCCATTTGTAAAGTGAAGCACCGTCACTTCACAGAATTTGGCTGAATCTGAGCAGACTATGTCCCTATACGCTTTAGAATTAATCTGGCTGCTTCGATCTTCTCACATCAGAAACTAGTGACCCCGTGCCATTGGAAGCCATGCATGGCCATGTCATCACACTGCCTCTACCGTGGTTCACAGATGATGTGGTATGCTTTGGATCATGAGCTGTTCCAAGCCTCCATACTTTTTTCTTCCCATCATTCTGGTACAGGTTGATCTTAGTTTCATCTGTCCAAAGAGTGCTGTTCCAGAACTGGGCTGCCTTTTTTTGTTTTTTGGCAAAATCTGGCCATAGTATTCTCAGGAAGTCTTCTATTTTTGGTAGACTTGGATAATGATACCTCCTGGAGAGTGTTCTTCACTTGGCTGGATGTTATGAAGGGGTATTTCTTTACCATGGAAAGGATCCTACGATCATCAACCACTGTTGTCTTCCATGGACATCCAGGCCCTTTTGTGTTACAGAGCTCACCAGTGCATTATTTATTTTTCACAGAATGTACCAAACTGTTGATTTGGCAACTCCTAATGTTTCTGCTATCGCTATGCTGGAATTTTTCCCCCAAGGCTTCACTCGCAGGAATAATTTGAAACCAAAATGTACAACATACTTTGTTTAGTTATTGTTTGTCTGGATAGATTACTAGTTACAAAAATAGGTGTTAAATGACAATACTTTCGTTGATGAAGTGAACACTGCTTTGGTCCTTTTAGTATAATGGTTAGGGTTTTTAGCTCCCTATCCAACAAATGGAACCTAGCTACTAAATTATTTTAGAAATCATATAAATCTCTGCAATATAACATTGGTGTTGGCTGATGCACCTGGTGTGTTTTGATATTTATTGGTTACACTTGAGTTATTCTAAGATTGCAATTACCAGTGTTATCCAATTATGATATTTTAATTTTTTTGGTGCATACATGATTGTACTTAACAATACAAAAAATCCCCTTAAAAGTGTTGAGTATTTTGTGTAGTTAATTGGTAAAAAATTATAATTGAAATGCACTCTCAAAGCAGTGAACAAATTTCAAGAGTGTTGCTGTTCTGCAGACGCCTTACTACAGCGGTCACCTCTATCTGCCTGTCTGTCCATCCTAACTCAACTGACCAGCCACTCTGACAGTCCTCTAACCTCTATCTGTTGTAACCTCAGTGTCTTATCACAGTCGTCTCAACTGGAACCGATTAGACCTATAGTAAGTCAGGGTTTTTCCTGGCACCGAATGGGTCTTTGGGGAGTGAATACGCACGAGAGTAAGCATGATCGGTCCACATACAGTAAAGGCAATGAGTTACCTTATGACAAATCTATAAATGTTTATGTTATTTCTGACCATTTCATAAACAATAATGTCTATCATGTGTGAATAAATGAAACCCCATTAACAAAACTGGTTAAAAATTATTTTATTACATCATTGGAAGGGGGAGGGGAGTGAGTTTGAGGGACATGGGTGTTGGGTTGGGACAGGCAGTCAGTTGCAGAGGTTACATCCTGCTTCAGAGCATTTCAACCCTACTGTTTTTATTAACTAAATAAAAGGCTCTGACAAGGCTATGGTAGTCTATAGGACCGGACAATATAACCAAAAATCGATTAATTAATTTTACCTCGATTAATAATTGATTATTTAGATTTTTGTTGTTTTTTCGCTTTGTTTTATAATGTGAAGTTTACATTGTAACATTAAGGTGCTTTATGAACAGCTTTTTTTTGTTGCCACAGTACTTATTTAGTGTGCTGAAGTAAAATATTATTTATATAGCACCTTTTTAACAAGGAAATACATTACAGTGATTTGGCGGTTGTATATTAGGCCCAGCTAATTGTTGTTCAGAAACTTTTATTTTTCTATGGGAAATTATTGTGGGACATTTATTGTGGGAACCTATACTATGTAAGGCTATTTGAGTGACAGAGGAAATACAATTATAGTTAATATCAGAAAGCTAATCAAATATTTTTTATCATCAATGAAAATGATAAAGTAGGTCAAAATTCTCGATGTCAATTATGATATAGAAAATAGGACAAGACTGACATGGAATGAATTGCTTTAGCGCTCATATCTTATTTTTGGAGAGAGAGTAATGCATGAAAAATACTAAGTTCATTATCTCCCACTCACCATAATGAATGGAAAGCTGAGGAAACTCCTGCTTATAGCGTTCATTGTATCACGTTGTAGAGCTCGAAGAAACCCATCACAGCTGCCTCACTAGCTTCTCTAATTCATGCCTGTTTTTAGTGTGACACGTTTGCTAAGCAAATCATCAGAAAATAATATCCGGGACATCCAGTGTAGTTTCACCCAGTTCCCCCCCCCCCAAAAAAAACTTCTAACAATCCCCTTGCTTCAAACTGTGTCGCAAGACCACCCCTTCAATCTCATATGGAAAAGTATCTATTAAAAAAGGTCCTCCACCGGATGTTAGTTTTCAGAAAACCTCCACTCACAGGTTTGTTGAAGGTGGGCTTAGCATGGTTTCACTATTTCTTTGAATTGGACAGAACACATTGGTTATGAAACCACCCCGTCTGGGGCAAGACTGAGTGCTATATACCAGGTAGCTGCAGCAGGGTGAAAATGGACTGTCAGAACTAATAGCAGATTTTTTTTATTAAAGAGTACAAAGAACAGTCACATGTTGTCGTGTTGGTACTTTCTGTGGAAGTACTTTCTGTGGAATGCAGTGTGTAGTAAGCTCTGACGATAGCAAATTTTCTATGAAATGGGGGGAAAATTTGATGAGGATGGATTTTAACTCCATAGTCAAGATGGAAAAATAAAGTAGCTAACTTAAATCCAACAATATTTCACTTTTTTATCATCTAGTTGTAAAGCAAGCTAAATGAAGAACTTAAAATTATATTTGTGTGGATTAATATATTAAATATTACAGTAAAAACAAAGAAAATATCAGAAAAACTAACAAAAAAATCTAAATATTTTATAAAGGCATAGTTCTCCTATTTTTCGCGTATAAGAAATGTGTAGTGTTTTTGTTAGTCACCCCGGTCTGCCCTGCACTTTTAAGTACCCTTCTCCAGGCTCAATACTCCTGCTGATTTACATGTTCATTATTTAATCAAGCTGTGGCTTAAATCATAACCAACAGCTTAGTTGCATAAATGTTTATTTATGAATGAAAAAAGTTTAACATTTTGGCTAGTCGATCAGCCCTACCTTGGAGCACGATTTACACGGTTATTAAAAAGTGACCGACTGAGTGACCGACTGAGTGACCGACTGAGTGACCGACTGAGTGACCGACTGAGTGACCGACTGAGTGACCGACTGAGTGACCGACTGAGTGACCGACTGAGTGACTGAGTGACTGCCCCTTGTTATATAGCGTAGTGGTTAGTGAAGTGGACCTGCCAACTATAGGTCCCATGTTCGGATCTCCTCACAGCTAAGTGAAGTACACATTATGAATTATTCTGTATAGAAGAAAACTTTGCTGGCTAAAACCTTCAGTATCTACATTATAATAAGTCTGAAATAAAACTGTTTACATTTATATTGCCACTGTTTTTGGTGGATGTTTTGGGTCAGGATAAACAAACACATTTGCTGGCTACAACATACAGTATAGGTAATAGTAAACCTTAACTAAAACTGTGTACAGTTATATTTCTGGCATGGAAAAGTTCATCATCAGTGTTGATTGCTCAATTCTTATGATTATTCCCAAGAAGTAAGCAGACACTAGTAAGCCTATTACCGGCTAATAGGCTGTTAAAAGGGCCAGTGGCAAAAGCCATACAGTACATAGATGCTATGGTGAAGGTAAACTTAACAAGAAACGTTAGTCATTTTAACACAATGCTTAAAGGTGTCTAGCGACTGCTGAAATGCGTAATGCTGTGGCGTAGTGGTTAAAGACAGTGCCTCTAATGTGGAAGAACCAAGTTCTTATCTATTGAAAGCAACGACATTTCTTAATTTTAGTTGTGGGCCACAATAAAACTGCAGTTATACAGTATTGCGGCTATTTCTGATAGAATCATGGAATGTATCTTCTTTTCACTTGATGAAAGTTCATTATCGTCACCTTTATTGATAGTTATTTTATAAATTTCATTCATGAATGAAAGAAAAAAATACGTTCTTATGCCATGAAATGAAATAGCTTTGGCGGACTCGCTAGCAATTGCTCAATTCTTGACTATTCCAGTAAGTTAGTAGATACTGGTAAAGCCTATTACTGGCTAATATGCTGTTAAAACCTCCAGTGGCAAATGCCATGCAATTCATAGATGCTATTTGTAGTGGAGGTAAACTTAGTAAGAAACGTTGGTCAGTTTAAATGAATCAGTATCATTCACGAATGGCCAATTAGCTGTTGAAACAGCCAGTAGAAAGAGGATTTATTCAGGGTAGACACAAGAGGCTGTACTGACACCCGTCAAATGTACAGCTCTGTGGTGTAGTGGTTAACAACACAGCCTTCCATGTGTGCCACCCGGGCTCGATTCTTGAGAGGGCCACACTTTCTATTGTGTGCCGGCTGGAGTAAGCTTGCATGTTTTTTTTTCTTTGTTTTTTTTAGAAGAAGAGTGTTTGCAAAGGTGCTAGTGATCCATCCAAACAGACCAGTGTATAGGAGCATATCCAGTAGCAAAACCAGCCGGGGAGGTAACTATTGTTGTAGAATTAAGAGCTGGTACAGTAGACAGACAGGCATGTATGAAGGACCAGATCCAGGACAGGACAGGACAGGGGACTGGAGGTCACTGCTGTGCTCGTATGAAGGACCAGGTCTGGGCCAAAACAGGACAGGGGAGTGGAGGTCACTGCTGTGGTCGTATGAAGGACCAGGTCTGGACCAAAACAGGGCAGGGGAGTGGAGGTCACTGCTGTGGTCGTATGAAGGACCAGGTCTGGGCCAAAACAGGACAGGGGAGTGGAGGTCACTGCTGTGGTCGTATGAAGGACCAGGTCCGGGCCAAAACAGGACAGGGGAGTGGAGGTCACTGCTGTGGTCGTATGAAGGACCAGGTCCAGGCCAGGACAGGACAGGGGAATGGAAGTCACTGCTGTGGTCGTATGAAGGACCAGGTCCAGGCCAGGACAGGTAAGGACAGGACAGGACAGGGGAGTGGCAGCTGGGAAGTTGGGCCCCATAATCCCTGCTGCATTATTAATCTCCCTCTACCCTTTTCAGCTTTATGTATGCAATAAGAAGAGACATAAGGAGGTAATTTATGACACCGGGGAAATTAAAATCATTGTTCAGTCTGGCAGACACCTTGCCAGTTTTTTCACCTTCGCGAAACTTTTCCCTCCAGCGTGATGATGTATTAGGCTTGCCTTGACCAAGCGGCGGAGGCGACACCTGTTCGGTGGACGTGGAGAGCAGAGCGGCCCTCCTGGCCAAGCCTCGCTGCTTGTTTATGGACTGCTCTCCGCCGCTGACTGACACGGTCCTGGATCACGTCCAAGCTCACCCTATAACCCAAAGACTTTCACGCAGAGGCCGCCGCTGGTACTGATCCAGATCTATGCTTTAACGCTTGCCATCGACTTTGTACAGTATTTCAATGTATTAAATGACTGCTCCTTCCAGTTAGAGGACCAGCCGCTGTGTGGCACATTAGCTTTCGCAGAGCGCTTGGGAGTAAGTCGATAATAAACCTGAACCACGGGCACTCTAGGAAATCCCAATCGGCAGCACGTGGACCCGTTAAATGAAAAAGGAAAAAGAGAGCCGTAACCAAAGTCTCGAGTACCATTAGCATTTTGCTCAGAGAGGGAGACATTATCAAAGGAACTGCACTTTGCAGTCAGGAGGTCCCAGAAGGCAGTTTTTCCCCAATGGCCAACATCTGAAACCAGCTGTAATGACAGAGGGCTGGGAGTTAGTCTCTGGGCCGCGTATTAGCGAGACAGAGAGAGACAGGGACCGACTGTGAAAGAGTGAGACCACGCTGCTCCACCGCAAGATTCCTGGCCCCTGGGGTCACCCACCACCAAGATGAAAAGAATCTCAATATCGAGTCCTTCCAAAAAAAAAAACTAATCTAACCTAGTTTATGACAACAATCTACCTTTGAAACTCATTAAAGGCCTTTCTGGTAGGGCCTGACGCACATTATCAGCGCAGATTAATCAAGGGAGACTCAAGATGAACTCTCATTTTTTAAGAGGCAGTAACAGAGGGCTTTTTTGTCTTCAGATGAAAATCAATTAGTGGAGGTAAGGCCACGAGGAAAAACCAGCATCACTCATCGCTAGCCCAAGTGGCAGGCCCCGTGATTTGTCTTCCGAGCTTGGCTGCTTCAAAGGGGGGGTTGGAGCTCCTGTATCCCAGAAAATTAATTTTGTATCTATATTCCCGACCCCCTCATCTTTTCTTGTTTTGGAGGACCACACGCACAAATGACTTGTAATCGAGGTTGCTTTCTGATTGGAGGGCAGAAACAAAGAGGCTTAGAGAAAACATGGCAGCTTTTTTTGTTATCCCAGCCCTGAAAACAAATCCATCTCTTCTTCTGCTTTGTTCTCACAGTTCTTTATTTTGAAGAGAGGAGGTGTGTGTGTGTTTGTGTTGAATGGAGTACAGCAAGTGTGTGTGTGAGTTGAATTGGCGATAAAATACTCACTTGCCGGACTCCTTGTCCAAAACCAGACAGCGAACTGACTGGCGAAGACAGTAGATCCCTCCAAACACAGCACACATCCTGAAACAAACACAGCACACATCCTGAAACAAACACAGCACACATACTGAAACAAACACAGCACACATCCTGAAACAAACACAGTACACATCCTGAAACAAACACAGCACACATCCTGAAACAAACAGTCCTTTAAGGCTGTCCCAGGTCAGTGGCAATAAACATAAATTCACTTGCTGCAATATAAGCAAACAAACACACAAAATGCTAGATGTTGCAAATCACTTCAACAACAACAAAAATAAATATGCAGAATCACAGAGTGGCAACAAACTTGTGGAAGAAAAATTTCAAAGATTCTTGCTTCAGCAAAACTTTACAAGACCTCAAGGATACTTGGTCTAATTACTTTTAAGTTGGCGAACACTGAGCCGACTGTGTGCTTTAGCCGGGTTTAAGCCAGCTCCCAATACCAGATCCAGCTGCACACACAGGGCAGTAGGGGTCTCCAAGTCTGGCCCTGGCTCTTTCAACACAGATGACTGGTCTGTAAGGGGCTCTGCCAGCTGTGGGGGACTGAGAAGGACCACTCTAGACAAACTGGGAGGGTAGAACGGTCTACCACACAGAGCGCCAGCAATACTCCTAAGAAGGTCTGTACCTGCCCCTATGGATCAATTATCAGACATGGCATCTTAATAAAGCATCCCAAGAATTAAAACGTGGAGAAAAAAAAGAAGAAAAACCTCACAGGCAATCGTCCAGGCCCATCGCATGTCCTCCACAGAACCCCATTCAGATGCCAGGGAACCCCTTTTGATGTCATTAACCCTAACTGACAGACGTTTAAGCTGATATTACTCTTAATTAACTGGCCGCTGTCTGTCCCAATGATGCCATCCCCTGGCTGAAAAGGCGCCGCTGAAGCGCGGCCGGCTCTCACTCGCCGCCTCCCCCCCCCCTTTGGCTCCAGCGACATCACTCCGCATCGCTGCTAAATTAACAGTTGTGAAAATCCAGGACCCCTACGAGCCCCCGGTCTTTATAGCCTCTAAATGGCATTTCAGTTCCTATCAAGGCGGGAATCAGGGGACGTGATTTTTTAATACGGTGGCAAAACAATAGGGGCCATTAATAGCCGAACTCTGTGACAGCGCGCTCGGCGATGATTTATGAGTTTGTGTATAATTTGATTATGCTATTAATTCCACTGATTACAGCTGCGGCTAGTGTGGAGAAGGTCACATCCAAAATAAATCTTCGACAACTCTCCTCTCTCTCCCTGCGTACAAAACAACTGCCTCCAACTAGTTATTTCTGTAATTAAAAGGTAATGTAACAAGAAGCACAAATAAGCTTGAGGCGCTAGCGGCAGCATCTCAAGCAAGGCAGAAATAAATAGAACACCCTTAAAAAAGGCTGGCAGTCCTAATTTTCTTGACAACTCAATCCCATGCCAGAGAATGATGGCAGAGAATGTATTAAGAAGTTTACACTAGACGTGTCTACCTGCAGGTCCTGAATCCTGCCCTGGCTGAACTTCTCATCTCATATAATCTTGGTTGTTTGTCGTGACAGTTACGGCTGGGATGCCTGACTCATCCTCCGGTGGAGACGTACTGAAGATGGATTGTTCTTTTATGGTTACTATACTATTGATAACAATTATTTTGTATTTTTTATAGTTACAACATATAGTAAAAAAAATTCTCGACGTAGAATTTTGACCATATCACAATATTGTTCCTGCACTATTTGGCTGTACCTGCTCCAAGAGTCACTATTATTCACCACAAGTGATTTTGCATATTTCGAAAATGAGGTGATAATAAGTTCTGTGTAAGATCAAAACTTTTTCTGGAGTTGACATTTTTAAGACTCTGAGCTGCAAAGCACTGTATACACACCAAACTGTAATGACATCATAGCATAGTGAGGTCTTCGGCCATCCTCAGCACTATCATGTGCTTTGTTTTTTTGTTTTTTCGCTGTTAACAGCTCCGCCACTCTTGATATGGTCTCCTGAAACTGGTCGATGCTCTGCTGTTCAACAAAACCCTGACTCAGCCCTTACAAGGCCCGGCCAAACAGAAGCAGCACGTTCTGTAGATGGATGGATTCTACCGTCATGGCCTAGCAGGAGTAAAAGGTGGGAGGTTTTAAAAGGTCCTGGGAGGATTTCAAATGGCGGAGTTTTTTTTACCAGCAGTCACGGACGCTGACAATAAATCCTCACCGTGTCCAGGACACGCTAAACAAACAAAATTACGGCGCCTACACAGACCACTTACCTGTCAAGATCATTGCCGGAAAATTCTAGCTGTAATCTAGGGAGCTGGGTGGCAGAGTGGGGGCCTAATGGTTGGCCAATAATTAAAAGAAAACAAAGCGGTATGCCGCCTGGCGAGGCCTTCTGCACAAAATTAAATCCTGTTGGATCTGAATAAATTAGATGTTTATTGCTCCGCGAGTAAAAAAAATCTGAAAAGAAAAAAGATAAGAGGGGAGATGATCTGTGACTGAATGCACGACAGACAGACAATCATTGGCACTAATTAATGCATTTCCCCATCCTCTCAATCTGTTTCATTCTGACTGCCGTCTGATTGGAGCGTAGCAATACGGCATGCAAATCAAAAGCGTGTTACAGCCAAATGCTTTCTCGGGCTAAATAAATGGTGCCCCCCCCCCACTGGTCACAGTCCACAGAACAGAGCGAGGGACAGAGGCGGAAGACGGACTACGGCAGTCAAAAGCGCCAAAGGTTATTTCAAAATTAAAAAAAAATAAAGTCTTCCCTGTCAAAAACTTGAGGAATAATACAGGCAAGGACACAAAAGCATTTCATCACTTTATTAGCACTGCTGCTCGCTGATCTGTGAATAACCGGAGAGAGTGAGCATTATTGAGTTTGCACGGCCATCTATCCATCCATCACCTGCAAGCAGGTTTCATAGTGATGGATGATCCCGCCTCCATACCAGCCCTCTCCAGACTTTCTGTGGCTCCTTCTGACTTCTTAGCCCTCGCTCTAAAACACTACCTCATCCAGTAGACCATTTCTACTTCTTTGTGACCATTTCTTTACCGTACTAACACTTCAAACAGGCATTGTAACCTTAGCTCGGCTGCACTATGGGGAGAGACTTTGAGGGCGAAGTGGGCGACCTGACTCCAGAGTTTTTAACTCAAGGTGAGACATTAGGTTTTTATTGTGAAATATAAAACCGGGACGATTAAAGTAACAGCTCAATTCCGTCTCTTATCACCCCGAGAGCAAAGTAAAGACAGCAATCCTGTATGGAAAAACACAAGATATACTGTCAGAGAGACAGAAAGACAGGGACACACAGAAAGACAGAGAGAGAAAGACAAGAAATGAGACAGAGAGAGAAAATGATTGATGCAGATTTAGATCAATGATGGGAGGGAAAGAAACAAACCTACTGAGGAACAGATGAAGGAAAAGATGGAAAGAATGCCAGAAACCAAATGAGAGAGAAAGAGGAAGACAGAAAGAAAAAAGGGAGAAAGAAGAGTGACAAAAAAAAGGAGACAAAAATTGTAGACAGGGAGACAGAGAAATTGAGAGAGAAAAAGAAAGGGAGACAGGAGAGAGAAACAGAAAGAAAGAGACAAGGAGAGACACAGAGAAACAGCTGTGAGGTGACAGACAGGTGTGATCTTGTTTCGGCTCTTTACCTTGCTTATCTGAACGTCAGAGGAAGAGATTAGGGGGTAGAAGTGGGAATCAAATATGCAAATGACAGAGCCCCGAGCAGAGGAGCTTTATTAAAATTCAAAAAGTCAGGTAGAAGATTAATCCAACCTTCATCTCCTACATGGACTTATGTTTCCACATGTAGCCCGACAGGTAAAAGCAGATGAAGATGTGGCTTCATTCCGAGGCTTAAACTATTCATTAACCATTTCCTATTTAATTACTAAAACATTACAGTAAATGTTGCTTAAAAAAAAGATAATCCTTGCATAGTTTGTTAAAATACAGTCAAATGAAGTGCAACAATGATATTATTGCACATTATTTCACAGCTCCCACACACACGGTCTTCCTATCGTGGTTTATTTAAGGTGGCCTGCTCTCTCCTGACTACAGGATGTGAAGTGCACAGACCGTCTCCACCAGGGGCTCAGTCGGATGTGAACCGATTGCATGCCAGATGAGCAGCGTGGCATCGACTTCGACCACAGCTCAACAAAACGTGACCTTCCATTTCCAAGGTCAAGGCTGCTCTGGCCCTGACGTGCTCGGCTCAACGCCACTACCGCGCTCCGACTAAACCCCAGCCATGGACGACGGAGGCCACATAGGGTTATATCCATCCGAGTCCAGGGCCTTTGGGGAGATGTTCTCCTATTGCCTGGCTGAGAGCCATCGCGGCCCCAGTGAAAGTGGCCACGGCCGTGGGGGACGAATCCTCTCACCGGCGCTGCCCTGAAGCTCACTCAGCACTAAGTGCTACAGTTTCACAGCAGACCTCCCGGAAGACCGGCGGTGCTAAAAGCTGCCGCCCCAGAGCCCAGCGGGGCGAAGGAGGGCAGCTGCCACCAGCGCAGATGTGTCGTGGGCCGGGTTGCGCTTTGCTTCATAAACTCATAGAACGGCATCGTCGCACGGAAGCATTAGAGGGCCGTCTACTGTCGGTTCATGTCCTGACCTGAAATGGACTAGAGCCCAAGCAGAAACATCGAAATGGAGCCGTGGGAACTAACTGGTGGTTGACACTGACCTGCAGAAACACTGAGGGATCTCCCCCAGCCCATACAGGGGGAACAGGAAGGGAGTGTTGCCGTAGCGACCCAGACAGCGCAGGAAGTGCTGTGTGGCTCTTAGACCCTCCACCGTACACACATCTGGGGTCACCATGGCAATAGAGTGCAGGATGAAATGCTGCAGGTTCTCCGTCAGCTTCTTGGTCAGCAGGAAGTCCCAGAAGGAATGTGTCGAGTAGTCTGGGTATAGAAGAGAGGGATGGAGGTTAGGAAGAAGGTAGGAGTGAGGGACAGAAGCCTGAGATTGGAGGCCGGAGTGAAGGAGAGGTTGAGAGAGGAGGTAGGCGTGAAGGATAGAGGAGGTAGGAGTGAGGGACAGAAGCCTGAGATTGGAGGCCGGAGTGAAGGAGAGGTTGAGAGAGGAGGTAGGAGCAAAGGATAGAGGAGGTAGGAGTGAGGGACAGAAGCCTGAGATTGGAGGCAGGAGTGAAGGAGAGGTTGAGAGAGGAGGTAGGAGTGAGGGACAGAAGCCTGAGATTGGAGGCAGGAGTGAAGGAGAGGTTGAGAGAGAAGGTAGGAGTGAGGGACAGAAGCCTGAGATTGGAGGCCGGAGTGAAGGAGAGGTTGAGAGAGGAGGTAGGAGCAAAGGATAGAGGAGGTAGGAGTGAAGGAGAGGTTGAGAGAGGAGGTAGGAGCAAAGGATAGAGGAGGTAGGAGTGAGGGACAGAAGCCTGAGATTGGAGGCAGGAGTGAATGAGAGGTTGAGAGAGGAGGTAGGAGCGAAGGATAGAGGAGGTAGGAGTGAAGGACAGAGGAGGTAGGCGTGAGGGAATGATATTGACAGAAGAGGTAGGCGTGATGGATAGAGGTTGAGAGAGAAGGTAGGAGTGAGGGATAGAAGCCTGAGATTGGAGGCAGGAGTGAAGGTTAAAGGTCGAGAGGAGAGGTAGCGATCAGGGTTAGAGGTTGACATCAGCCTGGGAACAGGATACCTTAAACCAGACAGACGGAGGGGGGGAGACGGACAGACGGAGGGGGGGAGACGGACAGACGGAGGGGGGGAGACGGACAGACGGAGGGGGGGAGACGGACAGACGGAGGGGGGGAGACGGACAGACGGAGGGGGGGAGACGGACAGACGGAGGGGGGGAGACGGACAGACGGAGGGGGGGAGACGGAACATACCTTGGTACTCCTCTGGGTGCTGCTCAAAGTCCAGACAGAAGGTTAGAAACTTCATCAGCATCCTCTTCTCCACCACCGTCAGCTGCTTGCTGCCAAACACATCGGCCCGGGAACAAGGCACCTGAGCACCGAGTCAGACGGACACAGAGTGGTATGCGTATAGGTGAGAGTGGGCAGATGAGGAAGGTGTGAAAATCAACTAACCGAAGGGAAGGGGGAGACGTGAGAGCGTGAATGGGGTCAAACACGGGACAGCCATCCTGAATGATTGAAGTACTCAAATTAAAAAACCATGGTCATAATCACCACTCAGTAAATCAACCCAAAACACATCGGCCCAACAACATCTCTATATTATTATCTTCAAAGAGATTAAATAGCAGTTTGTGCCACAGCATTAATCCCGGATTAATCGGAAAGTCTCAACATCTGTGTGTGTGTGTGCATGCGCGCGTGCCCACATTACCTGTTCTACTTTCCCGTTGCGGTAGGTAAGGATGCGGGTGACATTTTTAAACTCTGCGTATCGGCTGACGTTGGACTTGATCAGGAGGTCCACCAGTGAACCGCGGGAGTACATCAGCTGGGGACAGTCACAACACCACAAGTGAGCAGTGGCCTTTGTTACACACACAGACATTTATGGATCTTTTCAAATCCAATCATTTTCAATTACTAAAAAGAGTAATAAATAACATGATCAGAATAGCTGGTCTGGCAGTGTGTAAATGCGACCAACACATTTATCTGGTATATGAACAGTCAATAAAGAGGAGCATGGCCCATGGACGTTTAACACACACGGTACTGACCTTAGACACCAGGTCAATGTTGAACCTCCGGCCCTCCTTCACAATCTTAGTATAGGTGATCTGTTTCTTGGGCTCTGGTTGGCTCTCTGCTGGAGAGGGGCTTGCCTGCTGCTCATCCAGATCCTCCTCTGCTGGGAGGGGCATCTCCCCCTCCAGCTGGGTTTCAACTGCTTCGGGGGTCTCCTCTACTCCTGCATCGGGTCCAGATGCCTGAGACACCTCGTCGCCGGCCAGCACCACCTCCTCCTCCTCGACAGAACTGCTCTCTAACAAACACCTCTCGACCTCACCCTCCGAATCGGGGGTTTGAGGGACGGACCAGGCGGCCGCCGCGCCATCCTTCACCCTCTCTTCCTCCTCCTCCGGCTCCTCGCTGCCGAGCAAGGAAAAGCAGGTTATTAGGACATTAAGCAGGTTTTTAGGTGTGGGAAACACGTGGAACTGGCTGTTGGCGGTTCTGTGTGGGCCAAGTCTCCCGAGGGGATGTCGACAACCACCTCATCAGGGATGTTTCTCAGACATTAGATTTATAAAGGTGAGGCGGGAGATGTCTCTCCCTGCGTCTGTGTTTCCACAGTACCTGGCGTAGCAGAACACCTCCACGTTGGTGATAGACGTGTCCACAGAGCTGAGGGCCAGGGCCTCCTCTCCCTCCTCCACCTTCTCCTGTGCAGCCTGGTCGCTCGGCCCGGCCTGCTGAGAAACCAGACAAGTTACATCTGTGAGGGAGAAGGGTGGGGCATCTGAAGGCCGGCATTTTGAGAACATTTTGTCACTACTTTTCTGAGTCACACTTTTTATTGGTTGCACCAGCGTGACTTCCAAAAACGGATTTTTGATATGAAACGCTCTACCGCTGTCTGTTTCAGAGCGAGGATGCAGAGCTCTTAGCGAAAGTCAATGGCTGCAGCCTATTACAGCATTTATCAAATAAAATGTATACAAAAGTCAAGCTCCCTCTCAATCCAACCAATGCCCAAAAAAATGATTTCAATCAATTATTTAAGATTGTTTAAGAAATTGTTTGGGGGGTGGTGCCCCCACCTGGGTGACTCCTCTGGAACAGCTGCACCATTATGCCAATTATAACCAGATTTGTAAATTTGACAGGAGCAATATCCACATCACCAACATAGTACATTTTCAGCTGGGAAAAAAAACTACAAAGTTGAATGAGATGTGCATCGTCTGTCTGTACGTTTCTTCTGGATCTGCAGGTATTTTTTGTAGATAACTTGAATACCTAGACAAGTTTTGTTTAAATATTTTATGGCATTTCAATATTCGTTTGAGTTAACGTCTCACTTAAGATATTGCCCCACATACACAACAGCAAGTTTACTATAAGTTTCTGCTTCAATGTCGGTGCTTACAAACATACTTAATATGGGAGAAAGCATATCAATGTTTTGACACAGGCTGTACCTTCATATTGGTAATAAGTTAAAAGTTTCAAAAGCACTCAAACTTAACTCATTTTTTATTCAGATAATATTCCATTATGTAGGTTATGATCGGTATAGATAAGTGAGATTATCCACGCTGTTTACACCCATGGTTGAAAAATGCAAATCACAATCATAACTGAAAAAGTTGTTAAAGAAAACACAATTCAATATTTTTAACACACACACACACACACACACACACACACACACACACACACACACACACACACACACACACACACCCCTTATCCCACATGCTCCCATGAATAACGCCCAGGAAAGCCCCTGTTGTAAATAATCAAACAGTCGCAGCTCATCACCACCTGAAAATAAACACACTAATAGACGTAGCTATTGCAACACATGGAAATTTACTGAGGACCCACAGTAAAACACAAACACACTGGCAGGGTCTTACTAAGACCAGATAACAAACAAGACAAAAAAGTGCCTCTTAGACCCCTTAACTTCAAAGAGACCTAACCAACTGGAACTTTCTCTGTACCATACAAATTCCTTGCATACACACAACTATTCACTATCATCCTTGTCTAGCCTACAGAGTGTTACAGCTCTATCACCACTGAAGAAGCGAGCCACTCTGGTAAGTTAACCTCCGGCAAACAGGAAACAAGGAAACACCTGGTGTTGCCATACTAAAGACTTTCCTTCAAAGTATCTTAAGTTTACCATCATACGTACCGCGTCCTCAATATGGACTCTGTCGTGCTGAAGCCACTTCTTTCATATCCCAGTTTAGGTTAGAAAACCTAGCACTCAAAACCGCTGTCCTAAACACTGTGAGAATGTAACTCCTCTCCCCAGCTCAGTCTCTCACACTCACAGTTTTTTATTTTCTCTATTTCCCTCGATCGCTCGCTCTCTCAGTCCCTCCCTTCCTCCCTCTGTGTGTGTCTCTCTCTCCAAGCAGGCTCTGCCAGATAGCGTCCCTTCTGTCTTCCGGCTGCTGAAATGCCAAAGTGGTGCATCAGCACAACTGTTGGCGTCAGACTTATTTGGTCGCCCCTGACCTCTTCTCTGCCTGCCTATTCTTCCCAGGTGTAGGCAGACATTGAGCTTCACTGAACCTTCCATGCTGCTCCAGGGATACATTCACAACCATGTTACAGAGAAACCTTAAGCAGTCAAAAAGCTCAACAGATAGACAGTCCATGCAGAATCCAGCCAGTCAGCATAGATGGAATGGCCATAGAAACTACATTATGGCCCTAGATTCATGGACAACAGTACTGTGCAAATCTTAGGCTACTAACCCATTTTTCTAAACAGTTATATTTTTTCTGAATATACAACATTACAGTACACACAAAAAACAATGAAGATGGAAACAAAAACCTGAAAACAAAGGGCTACCTCAGAACGCAGAACTAAAGCAATTCACTTTGCTTGTTTTTTGTATATAGTCTTGTGCTGAATTCTTCTTGCAGGACTTGCTATAACTCTTCTTTTGGCTTTCACTGCAATTTCTGTCTTCAACTTGCCCAGTTCTCAAATGTCTTTATGACATTCCATCTAACCATCTCACAAGATATCAATTTTCAAGATATTAAAATATATTTTGTATCTTAATGTTTATTTGTATTTATTCTAATGTTACATGTAATAAAAAGCAAATAAAAACAATGCCCAGATTAATAGTTTTTCACAAATTTCTCAGGTGGCCCATGACTTTGGCACAGTACATCTGTCTGTTTCTGGTGGCTGAGGATGTCCTTCCCTCAAGACGGGACCCATGAGGTCAAAGACAGACCCATAACTAATCAGTGCTTTACTACCCAATCTCAGAAGAATGTCTCCACTTCCTCTGAATACTAGCCTTTTTCCACAGCCCATCATCCTGGAGCCTTCAGACAAGATGAAATCTGGCCTTATAAGACCCTAGAAGAGAAGACAGTGAGAAGGGGGATGGAAAAGAGAGGGAACGAAGGAGGGACTTGGGGGATATCCCTACCACAAGGGCACAGGAAAGAGGTTTTGTTCCAGTTTTTGTATTTTTTCTGCTCTGACTGACCTATCAGAGAACTCTTGCTTGGGTTGGCCTTGCTTTTGAAGCTGACACCGCTAAAAGTTAGCATGCACATTTGATAAAATTCAGAGTTTAAGTGCAAGTTTTCCACAGTAGACCACTACGATCACTCTAGTGCGAATATATTGCATTTTCCAGCGTATATTAGCCATGTTGTCACATGTCAGTGACAAACAAGGTCTGCAGGTGATTCTGCAGTTTACAGTAAATTAAATCTGGCAACCATGGGTCTAAATTCTGAACTCAAAGGACACATCTGAACCCAGCTATAAATTTCACATTCAGAGAAACTCACAAAGTTACAGCATTAGTTAGCTAGCTAGCTGAATAGGTTAGCTAACAAACTCTACTTTTTCAGACAATGTCTTGCTGAGCTTGTTTCATTTAAGTTGTAGACCTACAGACCCTAAATACGAGAGGGCTACAGTTATTGTAAATCACTGCAGACTATCATATTTATCAGCATTTGCACCTTTTCTTCAGCTTGACCTCTGCTATTTCACAAAAACATATGTTAGTTAGCTAGTTACTAACTAATCATTAGCTAACTAGATGCATTCTTATTCCTTTTGGTTTCACATGACGTTTAAATTGCTGGCTCTGCCATGTTAGCTACCTTAGCAGCCATTAGCTGCTTATGTTTGACATACTGTATGGTGATTGCTCTGTAGACTTACTGCTTACTGATGCACAAAACAATCTAGATGAAAAATGGTATTAAATTACTCATCATCGTGACGTTTCAAAATGTTTTAAAACAAGTTTGTGTTCCTGGTCCACTGTTGAGACTAAGATTCTGATCTACATTTGGTTTTGGTGAGGTCAAATTCAAATGTTGTCTGGATAACTCTTAATTTGAATATGCCTTTACTGTTACCACCAATTCTACAGATTACTGGACTGTAAATTACTGTACTGGTTCTTCATACAGCCTACTGCTACTACTGTAACCCCTGATTCTTCATACAGCCTACTGTTACTACTGTAACCCCTGATTCTTCATACAGCCTACTGTTACTACTGTAACCCCTGTTTCTTCATACAGCCTACTGTTACTACTGTAACCCCTGATTCTTCATACAGCCTACTGTAACCCCAGGTTCTTCATACTGTGGATGCTACCTCAACAAATCTTTATCCTACTTCTGTGCCTCTTCATACATTTTCCTAAACTGTCCAGTCATGAAAATATGATAAAGAGACACGTCTGATCTGGGATCTGCCCTGAGGGCCATTCCTTACCTCTTCCTGTGTAAACAATGCCAATGCCAGGCTGGGGCCCAAAGCCTCCCTCTCGTTCATGTCATTTCAATGGTTGAGGGCAGGGAGAAGAGGAATCCTTTTCTTGGATCTGTTAAAGCCTAATAAATGTTGTCTTTGTGCTTTCGTCCTAACATTTATGATAATTTCCATGCCAGGCAAGACATCATAAGCTTTTATGGAATCAGGTTAGCTCATTACACCCATCATATCCCAAATGTACCAAAGAGCAGAGACTCTCAGTTCACTGTCAGTGCCACTTTCAGTGTGATCATGAGGCTTGGGCCAATACATTCCTGTCCTGTGAGTCACATATCAAATGGAGAAGTGTCCGGCCTAAATAAATGACCATTGTTGCCACAACACTTTCATTTATTGAGGGCAATGACATGCCTATTCTATGACCAGTGGTAACAAGTAGAGAATGGTTTCTTCTGGTACTCGAACCAATTCAGTTAGAACGGGTACCTACATTTCCAGGAAAGGCAAAACATTCTTGTTCTGCAACAATGCACATTTCATATGTATTAATGGAGTCAACAAATCCCCTTTGACAAAACAATGTTGATGGCTCCATTGTATGGCAACATGCACATGCCATCTTGTTGTGAACGGATAATATTGTTATTAGAAATGAGATGCAACATTACAATACCTCCTGGTCCTGGACACAGCACCACATGTGCTGCTCGTTACTGGCCCGGCAAAAGTCCGCTTCAGCACAGAACAGCAAAACTCAACTTTACATCTTTGATTTGCTTTCATCCACCTTTTCGAACCACTGCAAAGTGGCCGAAGTTCAGCTACGCAAGTACCTATGTTGTAATCCAGCAGCGATCCTACCCAGCCCAGTGTTACGTGTCCACATGCATAATAGTGCTGTCTTTCGGGTAGTATGTGGGAGCCAGGACTCTGTGTATAAATAGCGTGGTGGAAAGGGAATGGCCCACAGCTGACTGAGCACATTCTGGTCCTCCCATCTCTCTCTTTCTGCGACACTATTTCATACGTTCCTTATCCTTGCGTTAAATATTTTGTTACTCTCAAATAATTTTCTGAAGCCTCTGGAAACACACACACACACACACACACCTCCACCTTTTGGCTGATCTCTAACACGGAGAGGAGCAGGTTAGACTGGTCTGTAATTGACACAGACAGACAGAGATTAGTGACAACAGGCTGTGCAGTGTACATTAGTGTGTGCAGTGAACACAACCCTTTGGTGCAAAGTACAGACATCAACATAAACAGGGCCAGGGTATAGTGAGTGGGTATGGCAGAAGGCCAGCAGCAGGGATCGGGAAGATCACAGTGTTCATTACAGACCAATAGGGTTTGGGGTGGGTCATTGTCAGAACCCCAAGTCTGAAATGCTGATAGAGAAAAGGATTTTCCATTGGCAGAACAGTCCCAGTAAAAAACCCAGATCATATCAGTTGTCTTTGCATACAACTAGTCCAGACAAAGTACTGACAGAAATGCTGTGATATTCCTACTGCCATCTGGGAAACAGGGTGGAACTAATAAAGTCAGCCTTGGGCTTTCAACCAAAGGCCTTAATTGCTATGGACTATGCCTAATTATTTGCATACAGACCTGAAGAAAGAAAGGTGAATCCAATCTGACAGATGAAGGGATACAGCAGGGCTGGTTCACTAAGGTTTTTGACGCTGTGTCATTGATGTTTACTTGTATTACATGGCTCAGAATGAGCTCCTATGAAGACATTTTGTCTGTATGTCAACTGCAAACCACACCTGTACTGAAAATTGCAGTAAGTGCAGGAATGTGTTCTCATGCCAGGTCAATATCGACCTGGTTGACAGTATGGAATGCGTTCTCTTATACCACGGTTGCCTAGTGGTTAGAGCATCTGATCATTAACCAAAAGGTTTTAGAGATCAAATTCACAAGCTGATCCACAGTACACAACCTTGTCCATGTCTAGTATATATACAGGGTAACTGTATATTCACTTACTGTGCATGAAGCATCAGATCTACACCAAATTCGGTGACTTAATGGGACTGCTTCTTCTAAATAATTGAACCTTTCAGTGGGAAATGACCAAGGCTCCTCGATGTTGTTTTCCATTTCTTTGCATGCACAAACATACAGTGCGACTAAATAGTAGGCTACCTGTACGAGTTCAGGTCTGAGGTTGATGGTGCAGAGCCAGTCTCCCAGTCTAGGGTAGCTGTGCAGAACCCCGGTCCTCTGTCCCTCAGGCACTCTCTGCTTACACTGCAGCTGCTTACCGATGTACTTAGTCAGCTTCACCTGGAGGGGGCGACAACACAAACCCGAGTGCCAAGATACAGATAAGTGTGATCTACATAGATAGTGACTAATGAATTCCAAAAGTTCTGAAACCGACTGAAATGCAGATGATGCTTGGCAAACATTTTCTGCTGAGTGTTGTTGATGTAATTTTAACAAAGGAGACTGATTGAAAGCAGACTACTCTGTGAAACCCACTGATGTTTGAGCTCAAACAGCATGTTGTATCTTTCATGTTATTTTCAGCACGGTTTGATGTTCTATGCAAAACGGCAGTGAGAAGCGACTCTTAAGATCACAGGCTGAGGAAAACCCCTGTCAACGCTTGAATGTTAGAGTGTGATGCAAAAAATTATGAGAAAGGAGGAGGAAAAGAGTAAAAGACATGGGGAGAATTTAAAAAAAAGAGAGATCTAAAAAAAGAATTGATTGTAATTCCACTGAACGAGATGAGAAGAAGCCTCTATGAAGAATCATTATGGCTAGCTCCTCCACGACAGATAAGGTGCAGGCGAAGGTCTGGCTTCACTTCATCCTTTACTGACTGGGGCTTGATTAAATTTCTCCTCAGAATAGCAAACAGGCCAATTTATAAATAGGTCATTAGGCGGGCACAGCTCAAGGCACAGTCACCTGAAATTGCACCTCTCTCTGCAATTATTTGGTCAGTATTGGATAACATATTTATCTATGGCATGCCAATTGACCCTTCACAGACTGCTTTCAAGACAGTAAAAGACCGAATTCAAACAATACTTTGCAAACATCATTTTTTATTTTATTTACTATCAAAAAAATATATAAACCTAGATTAACTATAAAAGAATGTGGGGGTACACATTTCCCACTTGTGTTTAATATACAAGATGATGTCAGATGTGAACAATAATGTTGCACGATCTGCAAGCTTGCAAACCTTGGTGGAAGTTGACAGATATTCTCATTGGGAAAGTACCTTAGAATACCAACAACAGGTTGGATTGAGATACATTTCATGTTAATTTATTAAATGACACCTATATATACACAGTACAAGCGTTTAAACACACCTACTCATTCAATTGATTTCTATACTTTTACTACTGTCCACATTTTAGAATAATAGTGAAAACTATGAAATAACACATCAAAGATGTACCAACAAAAGTGTAAAACAGATCAACATTCCATATAGTTGATTCTTCAAAGTAGCCACTCTTTGCCTTGATGACTGCACACGCTTGGTATTCTCACAACCAGCTTCACAAGATGGTCCGCTGAAATGCATTTCAATTAACTGGTGTGACTTGTTTAAGATAATTTGCTGAATTTCTTTCCTTCTTCATTTCCAAATAATATGGGGGGGACGCGTGGGTAAAATGTAATGAAAAACAGAATGCAATGATGTGCAAATCATTTAAACCTTACCTTCAAAAGAAAACGATACAAAGACATCAAATGCTGAAACTGAGACATTTTGTTCTTCATTGAAAAATAAATTCCCACCTTAAATTAGATGCCAGCAACATGTTTCAAAAAAGTTGGAACAGGGGAAACAAATGACTAAAGAAGTAGAGGGATGCAAAAAAATTTGCCCAGAGGAAATTCTTACAATTAATTAGGTTAATTGGCAACAAATCAGAAATATGATTGGGTATAAAAAGAGCATCCCAAAGAGGAGTCTTTCAGAAGTGACGATGGAGAGGGATTCACCACTTTGTGAAAGACTACGCTGCAATAATTGAAGAATATCGTTTCCCAACGTAAAATTACCAAGAGTTTGGGGACCTCATCATCTACGGTACATAATACTATTAAAAGAAATCTCTGTATGCAAGGGACAAGGTCGAAAACCAATATTGGATGGCCATGATATATATGTAGCTACTTAGCTACTTAGAATAGCTACTTAGAATGTGAAAAAAAGAATTTATTTTGATTCATTCAAAAACTTTTGGTTAGTACATTAGTCCAAGTGTGTTATTTCATAGATCTGATACCTTCACTATTATTCTATAATGTACAAAAGAGTAAAAATTGAGAAATACCCTTGAATCAGTAGGTGCCTAAATATATATTTCATATATACATGAAATTATATCATTCTTATTTAGCCATTATAAAACATACATGGTTTAAAAATGCATTCTTCAAAAGACAATCAATAGCGGTCAGTGATTTTTTGTCTCTATGTAACGGTTTATGTGCTATTAATAATAGCATCTTTTATGTAGCATTTACATTTACCACAAGTGTATTTTTGAAATGTCATTCACTTCAGTAACCGCACATAAAGCCCTACAGTGAAACACCGAGAAGCCTCTCACGGGGGAGTTGGCCTGCGTCATTGCCATGATCATGACCCAGTGCTGTGGAAACCCTGTAGCCACAGATGGCAAAACTGGTTGATGGCACAGATGATGAGAGATGCTGGGCTTGGGCCATAGGCAGTGCAAGAAATAATTCTGGGTGTAGCGCAGTCAGGTCTAACACCTTTCGTTCAGACCTCAGACCACAGGAAGTAAACTTTCCCTGGAAACCAGCAGATTAAACAGGGCTCACAAATTCAGCTCTGGAAAAAATGAAGAAGCAACAAAATTAAGAGACCACTGCAAGTTGAACGCTTCTGTTCCTCACTCAAAACTTTCCTTTTCAACATTTTTGGAGAGGAAAAAGAAAAAGGTCCAGTGGTCTCTTCATTTTTTCCAGAGCTGTATCTCTATCCAGCAATGTACTACTTGCACTAGTTCCAGTTAAAATGTCAGCTTGTACCGTCACTCTGTTTCAAGCATTCTGTTTTTTCAAAAGCTGATTTTAATATGCTTTTACAAAATTATATGTAGAATTTATGAAAGAAAAGTTGTATGTGTTTTATTGTTTCACAATTCATGATTTTGTGTGTTTAATTTTTCAAGGTTTGTCTAACGGACAGAACAACACAGTGTCATCCTGCACAATGAATTTATGAAATAGCCCCTGACAACTATGTAGTGACAGTTAGGAGAACAATATATAAGCAAAAATATAGCCAGACAAAAACATTATAATAAAGCAAAATATACATTAAACTGCTGCTAGTGTACAGTGCTATGAAAAGAGTACTGTAATAGAGTACTGTGGCAAACATTTAAGGTAATCATTATAGTGAAAATCTGTGCCGGCATCAATCTTATAATGGAATTACTTAAAAGGATAGAGGCAGAATTTGAATGGGAAGAGGGGAAACTAAAGATGGAGGTTTTAGTTCATGTTTAGGCTACCACCTATAGTCACTGATAGTTTTTAAGGAGCCCGGCCTAGCGGAACAACATTAAAGTTTCAGCAGCACTAGACCAGTCTGAGGGAGTCTTTGAATGGCCTCCAGTCTTTTTCCCAATGAGGGAATGGCCATGGCTGATTTGATGCACTCCAGTGCTTATGACTGAGCGCCTAGATGAAAACAGGCGGTGTTGTTTTGCACCAGACAACGCCTGGCCTCGTTCCACCATGGTACTCATCATTATTCACTGTCTATCAGTCTCTCCATCTCACGGTTCTGTTACATATCAGGCAAACACAGCGAAACGTAGGACTTGCTAAGGGGGTCCGTGGTAGCCTGGCTTACACCTAACTTAAAGTCCTCCTGGAAAGGATGCGTTGATGTTGTCAGTAAGAGGCTTCGATAATGAAAGTGATGCGCTGGTAAGATATCCCAATTTCAAATGGAAATAATCAGGAACAGTTTTAGTAAAGCACTGCCCCAATAAAACCAAACTGCCATGTTTACTTCTAATATCTTTGGCGTAACTAAATGATGAGGACGCTTGCGTTGTTGCGCATGCAAGTATATAGTAAATAAGAAATTACCAAAATGCTTGCACATTTTCAGAGCTAATTTTGTGGTCACAATAGGGTCCTGTCCAGACCAATGAGAAAGTGCACTCCATGCGTTGTGAAGAACGCTAGTCGTGTCAGCCAGGCTAGGTCCATGGGGCAGACCGGCAGCTGGTATCTGTGCCCCCCCCCACCACAATTTGTTTTTCATGTGACAATGACACCATAGAAGGATCTTTTCACAGATCAGATAAAAGAGGTGGCCTTGGCTGCCAGCAGTCAAAAAGCCTTTCTACATACTCACACAATCAGACACAAAATCACATATGCATCACTGCAGCATAAAAATGAGGGATATCCTTGTAGCAAAGAATAGCGAGATCTTTCAAAGACCTTTGAATGTTGGTTTTGAAACAACTCCTGGGTGGGGGTGGGCCGACAGCGGCACTCACCTTCTCAGGCGCTATCACAGTTCATATCTTATAGCTGTGTATGCAAATTACAGTTATGAAAAATACCACAGGACGCAAATAGAAAGCATCACTTTTCATTTGAGTTTCCATGTATGGGGGGAAAATAAACATTTTCAAGCACATTAGTTAAGGCAAGCAGCAAAAAGACAGAGCAAAAAGGTCAAGAAAGGGAAAGCGAACAAGAGACAGAGATAAAAGGGAGGGAAAAGAAGACAGAACAGTTGCAAAACCACATGGGGGTTTTCTAAGACTACAAAACCTGTCATTTTCATTGCGCTGTTTCTTCCACTGACTGCACTGTTGCTGCCTCCTAAAAATAATAGTATCAAGTTAGCATTACATATAAAGTTAGCATTACCAACAGTTACACAGAGCCTTAAATGTCCAGATAAAATCTATTTTTGACTAGATGTTGACAGGTTTTCATACACGGAAACATACACAGACCTAGAATAAGGTAACAATCTATATCACAGTGATCTGGAATAAGGAAACAGTTATCACAGGGATCTGGAATAAGAAGATTAGATATACTTGTTCAATGACAATGTTGTAAGTACAACGAAATGCAGTTTACATCTAAACAGAAGTGCAAATAAAATGTACAAGTAATAAGTACATGTATGTACAAGTGGAATGTAGCTGTGCAATGAATGCAAATAGATTACATATGACAATTCAAAATGCGCAATGGAAGCAAATAGGAGGGTCGGAAATTAAGTATAATGTATGTACAAGTAGGATAAATGGTTGAGCAGAAATAAGGAAACAGTATTACGGGGATCTGGAAATAAGGAAACAGGGCACAGAAACCCATGACAAGGTTACTTGAGTTTAAAAGGTCAACAACATAGTTGATTCAAAAGCTGCACTACGCAGTCCTCAAAAACAGTTGTTTTGGTGCATCATTCATAGACAATGTTGTACATCTTCACACAATAATTACATTATTATTGTGCAATAGCAGTGCAGCCAAGATGAGGAAGTTGAAAACCCAAACTTTTAAAGTAAAGGATTGGTGGTTATTTTCTAAATGTAATTACAATAAACATTTAGCTGTTCGTAACTGTCATTTGTTATGTATGTTTTCTTATTTTGATTAATACAAAACAATCTGCTCCTTTTTAATTATGTTCCTGTTAAGAGCTATTAGGTCGCGTACTTGCTAAAACCATTGGTTTAAACCACGTTTAACAAAACGTCTCCTCTGACCTCCCCAGCTGTTGCATTTTTCTGTTGCCGGAAACAAGGTAATTAGATTGAATTAGTCAACTAGTCAGGTTTTGAATAAATTAAATTAAGGATGCCAGTTGCCATTAACAGCAAAACAAAATTGTGAAACATCCGGGAAGGTCCGAGGAAGGGTTTTGGAAATCCTGCTATAAAACATTGACCTGAAATGGTTCGCTTCAAACTTTAGTCACAGGTCAACCAAAATTAGACAAGCTGAGTAGATAATTACATCTAGTAAGAATTTAAGTTAGTTACATCGCCAGTAGAAATATGTCAGGAGCATTATCTCACAGAAAAAGACCGTTCTGATACAGTCTACGTTTTTTTAATTAGCTTTTACTACTTGTAATATTTATTAGCTCCTAGCATTGTGGCTAATTATACTGGCGTATCAGAAAAGCTTTCAGCTAGGTATTTATGACCAATTATTTCAACCAATTGTTTGAGCCAAAATGTTTGAATATTTTAAACGATTTGGGAAGTTATCTTGGGTATATGACCTACGTAAATCCTCCAGAGTGGTACGTCAGCCATGCTCTGACTGTACATGACTTGTATGTAAAGCTCAAGAGTTATACGTGATTTGTACCTTTGGGGGTGTTATATGTACTTTATATATACACGTATGCTCCGAAAACATGTGCACTTCGGTTAGTACAACTAAGGAACAGGGCAGACGTCGCCAGGCCCAATGCCTACAACAACCGAAGCCACTGAGAGAACACTGGCGTTTAAAGCAAACAGACGTCGCCAGGCCCAATACCTACAACAACCGAGGCCACTGAGAGAACACTGGCGTTTAAAGCAAACAGACGTCGCCAGGCCCAATACCTACAACAACCGAGGCCACTGAGAGAACACTTGTGTTTAAAGCAAAGTACTTTTTTCTTGTGTTTATTATCTGTGTCATGTTTTGTCTGCACACTGTTTTATCTTTTTCTGTTTGGTTTTTAATCATTGAACCTAAATTGTATGTATTCACAAGTATAGCCAGGGCCCAGCTGTAAAAGAGACCTTGGTCTCAGTCTGTGTTCATGTGGAAATAAAGGTTTAATAATAATAATAATAATAATAATAATAATAATAATACTAATAATAATAATAATAATAATCTCACTCTAAATAACATATTTCCGCAATAATGTTTACAATATACTTTTTTCCTGCATTTAAATGGTGGAAATCCTACATTGGCCCCTTTATCAAATGTCAATGTTTTTGATTTCCCAAAAACATCCTTCCTGAATTTAAAAGTAATTATATAGATTTACTAAGTAACTCATCTGATAAAAAACATTTTGATGGTAAAGTAACTCATTACATGTAATCCGATATTTCCCAACCATGTCTCAAATTACTAATGACCCATGTTTCAAGCAGCACCAAATGTTTCGAATTCTTCATAAACTATCCTGAATATCAGCTACTTCAATGATTTACACTTTTAGGACATAACAGCGGAGGGTGGCTGTAATGACAGTGCTGCTCATCTCCAATATCCAATGTAAACACAATACAGGCCATTTACATTGGACAGACCTGAGTAACCCAACTCCCCATGGAGGCATTCAGCTCAGGTCTGACCACTGTACACACAGATAGACAGGCCTATTGTGGGAAGGAAGAGGGTGAAGAGTCAAATAAAGATTAGGAGAGGAGAGGAGAGGGAGACAACCCAGGAAGATCTCATTAATATATCTCATCATTTTTACTTCCTGAAATATTTATGTGAACTTCGTTATTATAGAAATATTTATCCCATTCGTGTTGGCAATTTGCATGCACTGAATTTTTGTTGTGTGTTACAAGCGGGTCACTAGGGGCATTGATGGGCAAACTTAAGAGTTACACAGTGTGGCTGGTTTCAAGGGCGTTGTGGTCAGAGATGTTGGATGGGTGGAATAACTGTCGACATTCAGGATTATTTGTAGCATTTGTAAAATATGTTTTGGCAAATTCGTAACATATTATGCTTTAGTAGCATAATATAATTTACTCTAATGTCATGTAACACAACATCGTTTGCCACAAATTCACATATACTGAATTACATGTTCCACAGTATTTGGAAAGCACCATCCAATTAGTTTAGAGGCTTTTGGTTGTATGCTAGCAAAGAAGATATTTCATAAATTTACATTTACGCTGCTGCTGAGCTCAGGTAATCTCTGTCGCATAAACCCTTAGTCTTTGTTTCACGTGTACAGGCTCTTATAGATACTTGGGGGGGGCTTACTAGTGGTTTGCAGCTTGTGGTGTACTCCTCTGAAGTACTGCCGGTGTACTCCACTGAAGTACTGCCGGTGTACTCCACTGAAGTACTGCCGGTGTACTCCACTGAAGTACTGCCGGTGTACTCCACTGAAGTACTGCCGGTGTACTCCACTGAAGTACTGCCGGTGTACTCCTCTGAAGTACTGCCGGTGTACTCCTCTGAAGTACTGCCGGTGTACTCCTCTGAAGTACTGCCGGTGTACTCCTCTGAAGTACTGCCGGTGTACTCCTCTGAAGTACTGCCGGTGTACTCCTCTGGAGTACTGCCGGTGTACTCCTCTGGAGTACTGCCGGTGTACTCCTCTGAAGTACTGCCGGTGTCCTACTCTGCATATAGTAGTCTTTGACACACTTAAGCCTACCTCCTGAAGAGTGTTCCTGAACACTTGGGCTGTTGTTTTTTTCCCCCATTTACAGTATTTGGTCATCCAAATTCATGTGAGCCTCATTCGAGCAAATTCTAAAATGTTGATGAGATTATGCATTTCATCACAATCCTTTTCATAGTTTCACAGCAGAAATTACTACAAGTCAGGGTTCAACATTAATGATGGTCTGCTGGCCTGGGGCCAGTAAGACCTAACGGTGGGACAACAGAAAAGTAGCTTCATAATCCCATTTAAAAATTCATAGTATCATATTAAAACATTTGTTCCTCGCATTAAAATGCATCTGTGGCGCTTGTCCCCCCTGTGTGCAACAGTACAGGTGTCATCATTTTCACCAATAATATTCAATGGTTCGTTTTGACAAATCATAGTTCATAGTGCATTCTAGCGCAGGACCCAATCATGGTTCAGTGGATCAAAAATAATAATGGCAAGGGATGCGTACTGCCGTACATGCATATTCCCAACAAAAGAAAATAAGGCAGGGTTGTTAATCAAACGAACAACTGAAAACCACTCTCTGAAGTCCCTGCAGCATGTCACATGTTTTGCGGCAAAACTGGCAGCTGACAACCCTGCGACTTCACCAGTGAGCATCTTCCTGCTTCGAATTAATCACGTGAAAATCTCTGGTAGAAATAAATGTTCTGATTACATGATATTTACATGCTATATATCTGACAATACAACTGTAATGTGTTTTCAGGTCAGTAGATTGTATACCAACTGGCCCAATAAGGCCAGTGATAAAAAAAAGTTTGCATTGGACCCTGCAAGGTTTAGTGTGAACTTTAGATTTAACTAGCCAGCTTAGAATGGCACTAGAAGTGCAATTTGAAAGCACCATGTGGGTCTCAGCTTTAGTCAAATTTCAGCGACACCTTGTGGCGGATAAGTTGCCTGCGAGCTCAATCAAGATGGAAGGTAGGAGCGTGTGTTGTTTCCAGCATATAGGGATTCTGGTTTCAACTTCCTGGTTATTCCTACATGATAAGACAGAATTGTGATCAAATCAGTGCCTCAAAATTCTAGCTAAGAAAATGCATTATTAAATCTGACTGGTACACCAATTGGTCAACCAAAAGTCTGCTTTTTGATACAATGCCATTGACTGGCTGGTAAAAAAAAAAGCATGGACAAACCCCTAGACCAAATTTACTTGATGACTGTAATGGTGCAAAATAGCTGAAACAGTAGGAATGTTGTCTAGGCAGGCAGTCAGGTGTTGCAAAGCAAAGGATCGGGTGTTGCGTCTGTGTCAGGCTAGGCGCACAATAGGGTGCTGTTTCTCAGATCTAGGATTGCCTGAATAGTAACACCTGAATACCTGCTTACTTCCAGTTAGCGATATATGATCAATACTCCCAAAAATGTGGGTCTACCGGTATTTTTTATTTTACATTACTGCAAGTAAGTGTATCACAATATTAGTTACAGAAATGCATGTTTTATCATCACAGTTTCATGAATCTTTGGTTCCATCGCTTGCTCACAGATTCAAAGCCAACATACAGTATTTGGAGAGGAGTTAGGCCGGTACATTCATTGGGTGAAAGATACCGTGTGGTGATCAATTCCACAGTCTGTGTGCTTGCAGCATTCCAGTTGTCCATACAGGTAACAACATTACAGGTTTTTTCTTCATTTCAACTAGCCAGTAAAACAGAGCTAAAACAATTTTTGTAAAGCGATTTCTTCGAAATAACAAATTAACTTAATACTTTAAAACATTTTGTTAATTCACAACAGCAACAATAAACTTTCAGACCTCTGACCTGGAAGGTGCATATTCCAAACTGCCAACAGGTAATGTTCATCTAAACAAAAAGATGGCAGTTTAAAAACGCTCAGTGGCTTTATGGTGGTGGGAATTTATTTTAAATGTTTAGGAGACCTTCGTTGCTCAGTTTCTAGAGCATGGGGGGAGTAAAGGAGGACCGAATTTTTTGAAAGTAAAGATAATGACAGAATTCGTTGAAGAGGCTAAATGAATTACTTTGATGATAGCCAAAAATATCCTTCATTCTGCAGCTCACGTAAAGAAATGTTCAGCCTTGCTTAAGGGGACATCAAAACAGTTTGAAAAACCATTCCAGGTGATAAACTACTATTGATTAATTTATCAGTAAATTATCCTAGGTTACAATATATTTTGTGTAGTCTGAAGGGATGTTTTCACTATGGGCATGGAAGTTGTTTGATTGATTTGTACGTTTCCTCCAAAACTTTTTGTTGAATAAATCCAACTTACTATGCCATGTAAGTCTATTTTTGCTAAATAATAAATATTGAGAACGTTGAGAAAGGAAACTGAAGTCTCATTTCATCGTTAAGTACTTTCTATCATGCCACATTAAGGTTTTAGAGGATCATGGGAAATTACAACATTTTAGTTGATGGTTTTTAAATGATGCAAACAAGTTTTAAGAAATAAAATGTTTAAAGGTGTAATGGATCATAACTGCTGGGCAATGCCGGGCTGCATGTATCACCTGCCAAAGCCCCAGCTCTTTTGCAGGTCTGTAAGAAATCACCGAAGCAAGCGATTTACGCACTCCAAACACAATAAGTGTTTACAACCATTTCCTGTATTGCTCTTTGCCACTGTGGCCTTGTAAACCATGGAATGTCCAAAAATATCTCAGATTATGTGTTTCAATACTATAGAAACGTTTAGGTTTCATTTCCATATGCTGGTGGCAGCTCAATTGCCACTAGTTTTGGAATTTCAAAGTACTTAACATTCTAGTGATACAGCACTTCAGCAAGCACCAATCTATAGGCCAAGACTATACGTACGACATGATTGTATATTTTGTTCGGTTATTTAGAACGTGGTATGCGTAATGTTTATACTACATTTGGCCTATCAGAACAACACACATCACATATTTTCCACTGTACTGTCTCTCTCCCTCAGACAACACACACGCGCCCGCTCGCGCGCGAACACATGCGCACCTGCACCAAGAAGCCGAAGTTTAACTATATGTCCTATATTGTTGTAATGAAAGACAGTCCTTAGCCTACCTCCAAAGTGCGTATTTCTTGCTGAGTGAGGTCGTTTGATGCAGAGCATTTGGTTCTGAGTCCTTGCAAACTGGAGATGGAGATGTCGATCATATTCTGTATAAGTTCGCACTGCTGAAGGGCGTCCATCCGTGAGCAACCTTCCCTGTCACTTTCCGATAGTTTATTATTTTGAACCATAATTCCACCTTTGCCTGCGACACTATCCATTCCTCGTCATTGGCAATACATGGCAGGTAAAGGTCGAACAGTTACAGAAAATAAACAGCATTTAGTAATAGGCTCCAAAAAGTTGCAAACGAAACGAATAGAACAGCTCATATAAAACTTCCTACATTGCATGTCACTCCTCTGAGCGCAGCGAGGTTTCTGTGTATTTTCATCAGTCGCATCTACTTCTGGTGTTAGCAGTGGCGACGTTACAGCTCGCTGCGCGTTAAGCAGATGATCAGAGGTCACAACTCCTGGATAATCGTTTATCCTATAAGGTTTTGCAGTAAAATATACAAAACAACTGCTTTATGAGGTTTGTTTCTGTCATTTTTCTATGGCAGGTATTTCAAGATCTGATCATCTGACCGCGCATTATGACTAGAATAAAGACTACCTGGAACGGTCCTTCATAGGCGAAATGCATTGTTGGAGATGTGGTAAACTAGTCGCAAGCTAATTATAGAAATTACAGCTAGCCTATAGTTAAAATACAGAGGTGGATAGTTTACTCTCACACTACACTAAAGTATTTTTGCCTTTATTCGCTTTTAATTTAAAGGTTTTAGTTGGCACAGAAACATTTTATTTTTCACTTTAAACCCCGTTTATTTTGTGGCCTAGGGTGTTCCTGTGGTCTAAGCTCTTACTTCTGGTACAGATATACTCCTGCAGCATAGGATCCAAGTCAACTTCTCGTTCAGCAGAGACTCTCCCCTTTATCATTACGATACCTATTAAATAGATAACTTACATAACTATTTTCCTAACAACCTAACCATAAAACATACAATTTCCTGATATGTTAAAAAATAACCCTAACATTAACCTCAACAACTTAACTTGTATGCCTAACCCTAATCTTCCCCATAATTTACAACAAAAAATGCATTTAACTATTTCACACTGGTACGGAAAGAAATACACACAGATACACGCTCACACACACAGCACTATAGTGATGTCATTATCTGTCTTTACTTTAGCAACAGCAGGGACCTTGTCATGCTAATTAAGCTTATCTCAATCAGAGAGAGGGTGACAGAGAGAAAAAGAGTTCCAAATGTATGACCACATTAGAGATAAAGTCAAGAGTTCCCAAAGATTATCCAGCCCACAATTTTTTCTTAAAACATTGATACACTGCCTTATCTCTGATGAAAAAACGAAATGTGCCGTAACCCTAACCCGTTGCCATGAGTGAAGAGCAACCATTGGATTGCAAACAACGTTGTTAACACAACCAATATGAATCTCTCTATTAACTCACTAACAGGAATGTAAACAAACTTGTGCACAAATTTGGAAATCGACTTTATGTCTGTATGGAAAATGTCTGGGGTATTTTATTTTAGCTCATGAAACATAAGACAAATACATTTGAAATGTTGTTTTATATATCTGCACTTTGTTTCAACACTGTAGATAGATAATAATGGAACATTTGACATTTTCTTAGTCCTTTGTGTGTAATGCATACTTTTTGACATTTGACTTGCTTATTATTTGGATTTCATCCATCTGCTCGCATACTTGCCTTTGCAATGAAAAATGAAAAGTCAAAAAGTGTGTGTGTGTGTATGTGTGTGTGTGTGTGCATTCCCCAAGTCTATGTGTACATGTAAGGACCCAAAGTCCATTCCACTAAATTGGTCCACACAATAATGTTTGGCAGGTTCCCTCCAGGAAAAATATGATTACAGGTTTTGGGATTTGGTTTAAAGAAAAATGTATAATTTGGCATAGTGTTCGGTTTCCAGTTAGTTTTGGTTCAGGCATTAACTGTTAAGTTTGGAGTTAAGTGTTGAAGTCAGGTTAATGTTAGGCATACATTTGAGGTTACTAAGGTCAGGGTCAGGGTTAGTGTTAGTGCTAGGGAATGGGGAATGTATGGTCATAGTTAGGGTAAGCAGAGACCGAGAACATAAAGGATAGTTCTATTTTATTTTGGAAGACACATTTTGTTTCAAAGAAGATTCAACATTTCTGCAAAAGTATTGTCATCATTCATTTTACCATTCTGCTAGTATGTATATATATGTATGTATTACATTTCTTTCATGGCCAAGAGAGGTCCTTCTATGTGAGTGAACCATCTAAAATCAAGTCTGCCAGACCTCCTTTCTAGGATGGAGGGAACTGGCAATTTGCCCTCCCACCTTCCATGATGTATTTGATCCTGCCTTGTCCTTTTCAAGGAGGGGTCTTGTTGTCTACCTTTTGGTAGCAGGGAGTTTTCCCATGGGAAGCACAGGGAGGGCACGTCACAGCATGCCTGTCAGATCTTCTCAAAACACAAAATCTGGCTATTCCCTGAAGTATGCTGACTACTCTGGTTCCCACCATATTTATCTCCCTATCATTTTCTCTACCCAACCTCTAACCGGGTATACTGGATTTCTTGTCAAGTCTCGAAATCAGAAATTCAACAAATGAATCGATTAATTTGCAAACCCATCTATTGTTTTTGTGAGAAATTGCTCAGACTCCAAAATGACATAGTGCCTTAGAGGATTCCACTTTATTCAGGGAGTTAGACTTTTTACTCACTTGAAGAAACCAATGGAGGAGATTTTCACTTGCTCAACTTTGGGACACTTAGGACACTCAGTGTTGGTCAACAGCAAGTACTGGACAACACTGAGAAGTGTAACAGATTAAGTTTTGCATTTTAACAAATTTTCCAGGCTGATTTCAGTTAACATATGAATTTGATATGGAGTTTTAAGACACATATCTTTCCAAAAATATTAAACAATCATTTGAAATAACGGGGCAATTATTGGATTCCACATCTATTTCTACATATGTTTACATCAACTTTACACATCTTTCCTGTAGTTAGGAACTCAAAAGTGTTAAACAATATGACAGTATGAGGTATGGTAGTGACTGTACTTAGATTATGCACATATAAACAACACATTACACACCAGCAAAAAATTTGAGGTTTAACAAACTGTTGGTTATTCAGAAAAGTTAATTACATCTTTAATATCTCAGAAACATTTTGTTAGTTGCATTAAATGCACATACAATGCATGTTTGGGAACACTAGAGCTACACTAGGGTTATAAGCTACTCAACACTTCATATTGCAGTAGAATGGCTATAAGAAATTATCCATTCATTTTTCATTTTAATATTATGTCAGATCTGACACGATTTGTCTTGATTATAGCCTTTACATAAACAAGTAACTGTATATTCACTTTTGATATCCACTGAATGACAATGTGAAACCAATCAGAACACATTTTTTAAATGCTATGTAACAACTGTTCAAACTATGATTTTATCCAAAACTCAGAACATCAAGCCAAATAGGTATACATTAGTATAAAGTTCATGGATCTTTCAGCAAAATATGTCATTTGCATTCATTTTTAAGCAATTTGGAAGATACTCTTGTCCTGAGCAACTTCCAATAATGACTTTTCCTTTTCATACTTTATCCAAAGCATTTTTGCCTCAAACAACTTACTGTGTCTAATAAAAATCTTGAATAATTAACATCAATTGGCCCAGCAGAACAGGACTACCAGAGCCCCACTCAGAGGCAACATGGTCAGTTGCCTGGATTCCAGGTGATAAAAGAATATTGAGCTGTGTCTCTCAGATCCTAAATGACAGCTGGCTGATCATTATTTACAATCATAGAAACATGATGCCTGCTACCCTACTGGGATCCGTCAAGAGTGTTGGCTTAACCTGATTGGTTACATTTTAAATCCTGTGTTGGATTAAGTTGATTGGTTATATTTTAAATATTGTGTTGGATTAATTTGATTGGTTTCATTGTAAATCCTGTGTTGGATTAACCTGATTGGTTGCATTATAAATCCTTTGTTGGTTTAACCTGATTGGTATCATTGTAAATCATGTGTTGGATTAACCTGATTGGTTACATTATAAATCCTTTGTTGGATTAACCTGATTGGTTACATTATAAATCCTTTGTCGGCTTAACCTGATTGGTTTCATTGTAAATCCTGTGTTGGATTAACCTGATTGGTTACATTATAAATCCTGTCTTGAATTAGCCGGATTGGCTACATTTTAATTGGTCTCAATACTTATATTCAATATCATATACTCAAATAAGGTTAAATCAGAACTTGTCATTGTTTCAATGTATTTTAATCAGCAGAAAGAAAATAACAGGATGTATATTGACATAAACATTCTCTCTGTGTTTTGGACTTATTCCCGATGTTGAGATTTTTTTAAATATATGTACTGCTAATTTGACTTTACTGCATTTATCCAACATGTCCTTTCGTCTTGTGAGAATGTGCTTCCATCTACTGGAAGAATAAGGTAAGTGAGTGGCGAGAGAGAGAGAGAAAGGGAGAGAAAGAGACAGGGAGTAAAATAATTTTAAATCAAATCAAACATTGATAGCAAACTCTTATTTTTTGGTTTCATATAAAAATTTGCAATCACAGCAGCAACATTTGGGACTAATTTCCCTGAGAAAAGGGAGTGAAGTACAATCAACAAGGTTAACAAACAATACTCATCACTTTATTTCTGCTTGTCATTCATGCTTGTAACTCATTTGAAATAGTAGCAACAGTATATATAGAAAAATGATATATAGACATGGCTTAAAGCATTTGGGAAATGTTGTGGGAACGTTGCAGTGGTTAGACCACTGGACCATCCGCAGCCACTGGAGGGTTTACTTCAAATGTTTATTTCATTTTTTAATGGGTTTTCACCCCTGTTATTTATTATCTTGCTTCATTTATAAAGGCTTTAAAATGAACTTTTCTTTTAAGAGACAGATAAAGAGAGAGAATGGAAGAATAAGGGACCAAGTCCCATCCGACCAAGTCTATGTTCAAAATAAAAATATTCCCTTAATTTTTCATTAAAAAAATTGTTTCTTTAGGTTTGACATATTTAGCACTGAAGACGACGAACAAGGAAAGGACGTGACTCTATTTGGAGACTCAGACCAGAAGTAGAAACAATTGAAGGAAGGGAAAGAATGTGGGTAAAATAATCCATCCCTTGATATTTACATAATGTGTCCACATGAAGCTAATGTCATTGTATCAGTCTTTATTTGTCCTGTGTGATAATGCGTATCAAAAAAGTAATCCCCGATAAGGACAAAAGAGTGCAACACAAAAGTACACAGCTGAAATGGCAGAATACATGTGATAAATTGAAAGGGAAACAACTATTGCACAAACAACCGATCTGGCTGAGAACCAATGCAAACTGACTTAATGATATATAAGTTGCAGATTCTGCCTTTTAAGAAACTTGTACTAGTATCAGTCTAACCCTATTCCCACTATTCTCTGTGCGCAGCTTTTGCAGTACGGAGTGTATGAGAATAACATGTTATGTTATAGGCAACAAGGAGAGCTGTGCTGAAAAACAGGCAGTCTGTCTATCAGCCATACCACATTGTTGTTTTAAAGTCCCCTGTGGTGGTATTTCTGAAAGTTCTCCTATTCCCTAAATAGTATTTTACTTCTGGCCAGCAACCATGAGGCAATAGGCTACCATTTCAGGAACAGCTGTTACTGTCCACTAGACCGCTGAGCTCCTCTACTGACTGATAGCTAACAACCTCAAGTTAGAAATAAATCTCCAGCTGGCGGACTTAAAGATTGGGAGGCGCCAGGCAGAGGCCGGTCTATTCTACTCCATTCTATTTCTGGACAGACATCAGGGGCAAGCTAGACCTCGCAGTAGTGACCACTGATGTACAATGGACTTATCAGCAATAATATTCAGACAGCATTGGCATTCTTAAAGTCTGTATAGGGAGAGATACAACAATGAAAATTCCGTTAAGTCAACACTCTATTCAGGTCAAAATCGGGGGAAAAGGGTAAATGAAGAACAGGTTTCCAAAGACTGGACTCACATTAGGGTAACATGGTGTGATACGCCCCCTGGGGTAAGACTCCCCCCGTGTAACTCTTACAGCAGGAAAAGGTGAAGGTTCTGGGGTGGCTACCACAATCTCCTGACCTTAATACCTTAATATCGAGTGACTCTGGGGAGATCTCAAACGTGCAGATAATGTAAGATGACCAAAGTCTTTGCATGACTTGGAGGCATTTTGCCAAGACAAATGGCCAGTTATACCAACTGCAAGAATTCAGGGCCTCATAGACAACTACTACAAAAGACCGCATGCTGTCATTGATGCATAAACAGTATTAAGAACTAAGGGTATGCAGACTTTTGAACAGGGGTCAGAAGCGTTTTTCTTTGTTGCCATCTTTTGTTTTATGATTGTGCTATTCTGTCATTACCTATAGTTGAATGTGAATCCGAACTAATAAAAGACATGCAGCTTGCCTTCTCACTCATGTTTATTTAAAAATTGTACATATATTACCAATTCTACAAGGGTATGCAAACTTTTGAGCACAATTGTAGTTTACAGTAGTTCTTCTACTCTTCTAGTTCATTTATCAATGAAATTTCCATAGCATCTCTTTTAGCTAAGTATTTCAGGTCTTTTACTAGCATGCTTTGGCTCCCCCTAGCATTTTTTTTCAAAGTGGAAAACATGTGTGTTTTGTTTTTAACATCGGCTTATGTAGGTTTATGTAACAAACATGACTATTAAAATAGGCTTGCATTTCTATTAAAATTAATTTTTTATCGAAAAACATTGACAACTGACAACATATAAATACATGAAGACAACATTAAGAATAATGTTAGGTTCCTTTGATGCTAATTCAAGAACTTAACAACATAAAAAGATCTTCTCCATCACATAACACAATTTTTCTTTACCATTGACATGAAGACTTGTTCAGGGCATACTGGAGACCTGCCCATTATTACTTGGGATTTGACTTGAGACTTGAAGGTTAAGACTTGACACTTGGTAAGGACTTGCAACAATGTGGATTAGTCCCATGTCTGCAGGTTTCTAATGAAGTGATGGTAAAAAGACCAGTGCACTGTCTCTGCCCTCCTTCTCTCTTCTCTGTTCTTCTCCTTCCCTCCTGTCCCTCCCTCTACCTTCTTCCTCTATTTTCCCCCATCAAGCGTGATTGGTTTCATGAAGCATGTCCCTTGACCCGTGTCCAACATGTGTACGCCTTCACTACAGCAAAGGTAGAAGGTGCTCGACAAATATGTACAAAAAATTGTTCTTGCTAAACACGTTTGTCTTGTTAGTCCTGTTTATCATGACAAACCCTTGTGTCAGACTACAACAGCACAACACCAATTCACACCCAATGAAACCTTGGGTTTACAAACATGGGTACAAACAAAATATGAAATAATAGCCCTTTCTATTTGCTTCGTTATCGAATGAAAGTGAGCTTTGCTCAGAGTCCGCACTTCTGAGCAAAGCTGTATGAGTCCAGTTCAGTTAGCCAGGCCCCTTTATGCTGTAGGGCCTCACAATCAATGACTTGGTTTACTTGGTGAATCATATGACATTTCAAATAGCGGTCGATGGGTCACAGTGAAGAACTCTGCTGGACGTTAAACTACGTCAAGGTCATCTATGTCATCGTAGCCAAAGCACAGGGTAACATCCCATTTACAATCAACTGTCACACTACACATACTTTTCTGTTTGATTAATGGCTGGTCTGGGTCTGAATGACCCTTTCAAATTTTCTAATCATACAGTAGGCCTCCGTTTCTGACTCCAGATCGCCATCTCTGTGAGGCCAAATACTTGCTGTTCTGTCTGCCCGCATCCTAAACAGCCAGGGTCCTTAATGTTTAACTTGAATATTAGGTCCAAGTTAATGATAAACCAGCTAGTCAGTGATGTGTTGCCTGCTTGCTGGTGTATTTCCACACAACATGGGGGAGAAAGGGAGGTGTCCTCAGATATTTTTCCACTGACTACTGTACTGTTATCATGGATCACCATGTGGCATTTTTGCTGAATGTGTAGCCCATGATTGCTGAGGATCACCAGGGATCACTTTAGGCAATAGGATCATCTGTGGGAATCAGATGTTTTTGTATGTCATGTTTCAGGTTAGTACTTTGATCTGGTAGCTACAGTTGGCCAGTGCTCGATAAAACTGGATTTTATATAAGAACAGACAGCTCAACATTAAAGTCACATCTGAAGTTCTTGACAGACGTGTTGTAAATCCATTGGATGAATCAATGAACGAGCCATAAATATTATTACCGCCTGGATCATTGAGTCAGTCAGGGGACTTCGGTTTGAACACAATGAGAGATTTCACAAATTACTCAACAGTTTGCCAGACTCCAAAGTTCATCGTAATATTATGCAACGGGGTAAATAAATAAGTATAAATTATTTTACTTTACTACTTTTCAAAATAAAATGATCCACCGACCAAAACCTTATTATGCTTGCAACACACATACTTGCATTTCAAGAGAATATCCCTCTGCATCCCTTGTCTTACACTGGTAGACATACTACATGCAATCTCCTTGTATATGACACTGGTCTGTCCAGTAAGTGTAGTTTAAGTGTCATCTGATTTTCTTAACGTGATTTATTATAATTTACACTGTCTATGCTTAAGCGTTTTTAAAACCAAATAACTTAGACTCATGTAGCATTTGACTAGGAGACGTTTGATGTTCATCTGGTATAAACCCAAGTGATATTATGAAACATGTAAGTCATTTTCAACAGCTGACGTTGTTGACCAAGTAGGACATCTGGAAGTAATTCCTCCCTCTCTTCACAACTAGAACCTTTGGGAATTCATGTTACCCCAGCAAAGAAGGCTTGTAGAATTCCACCATTAAGGGGTTTGGGCTACCATCTTCATATCCACAAACAGCAATGAATATCAACTTAACACATACCTACTACCTACACTTCTCAGCTCAGGTCATCCCATGCCAGTATTTCTTTTATTTGCCTCATCACACTCCAGTTTGTTTCTGGCACCATCTTTTCGTTTTACCTTGTTCCAGGAGAACAAGTGCCAGGTGATTTGGTTTTAAGAGAGACTTGAAAAATGAACAACAAAACCAAGGTCCCCATGGCTGATTTGTTTTCAATAAGCCTTTATTAAATCTTTAAATCAAAAATTACCAAACAGAAAGATAAAACAATACACCCATTCAATTGCAATATATTCAACATTTAACTGCTGCATACTGCATTGATTAGAGTGCTTTACATTGCAATGTTTGGAGAATGTCCAATCCCCTTCCAATCACTTGTGGGAACACACCTGTGGAATGGTGTGAGATATCGGCAATTGGATTCATCCACCTGATTTAGATAAATCAGCTTTACTAAACACATTAACCAAACCTGTAATTGAAGACAACGGCTTTACTTGAAGGAGAAATAAAAGCAGAAGAAATTAAATAAAAATCACAGATGCACAAGTTTCAAGTTTCTGTCATGAGAAAAGTGACTGCCTGCCAAAAAAAGGCTTGACAGAACAATGACAGAGAGGCAGAGACCTTTGGCATTAGCACTGAATATAGTCAAAGAAAAAGTATTGCCAAGATTGATTGACCGCAGGTTCACTGTTTAGAATAACAATCTGGTAACAATCTGAACTGGTAAACAGTAGATAGACCATAAATACTATTTAATCTCCCCTTCCATGATACCGAACTCTGACTTCCCTTCCAGTGAATCTCATAACACTACATAGGTTACTTCATACACTCAGAAACTCCACTAGTATTGTGCAGCATTACACATATGAGAAGTGGTTGTGGGTGAAACATGGGCTTGAGTCTGTCTAATACAAATGGCAACAGGTTTCTTTGTTTTCTATCTTCTTAGGCTAGGGCACACAAACATTCACAGGCTTAGTCTTCTATATAGAACAGAGTCTACAGTGTTTCCCCTATAGTGATTTGAATGGTTGCCTCCACTGAAATTTAAATCTTAAAACAAATTGGGATGGTAAAACTTTCAGTGTAAACAAAATATATATAAAAAGTAAAATAGAGCAATATATTGTATTTAGAAAACTAAATAAAAACATATCAGGGAGAATCAGAAAATCTCCACCCATCCAACTTCACAACCAAAGCAAAAATCTAAACAAAAAGCCATCTCAGGGGAAACACTGGATTAAATCCTGGTCTCTATGAAATAAGACATTTTGTGACATTCATTCAGGTTCACATTACATGAGGAAAAATATGC
>JACXGJ010001652.1:50531-79245 GCA_016801105.1 Esox niger
CACACACACACGACATTGTTTGTTTGGTCAAAAATATACAAATGAGAACAAAACCGGTTAGACCAGAGACAACTACTGTCTTGGAAAGTAAAGGCTACAGGCTCTCTTAACCCTCCGCGGCGTGAGGCAGTATGTGTAGAAAGAAAAGTGCGAGCCAGGGCAGTGAGAGAACAACACCTGGGGAACACCTAGGGTAGCAGAAAACTACCCCATCTGAGGGAGAGATCCAAATGGTCCCCTTCAGCACTCAGTTATATCATGTCGTCGTTCTGATTCCACTGCCTCTAAGTTGTTGTGAGGTCCTCAAGATCGTTTGTCTATGTAATGTGGAGAAACAAGCCATTCAAGTCAGAAGGTGGGGAACTAGTACATCAGTGTTCACGTCACCCCCCACAACGCCATTTATCAACAGCAACAAGTCTCTGTTAGAGGAAATCGCCATTCAGAACAGCATAGAATTGACACTACAGTGGTAAGGCTGTCTTTGGTGTTGACAGATAGGGCACTTAATACCTGGCACACACACGCAACCAACCAACAGAAATAAATACAAAAAGAAGTTGCCTCGCCAGAGAATCAGATGAATCGGGTTCTTCTTCCTTGGCGACGTTTCTATAAGGATGATCATTTGGTGCAATGTGTTGGTTAGTGAGGGTAAATATTGAGGCCTAAAGGACCTGGTAGGACAGGTAGGAGCGTATGAGCGACGGGATAGGCAGCGCCTGCACCTGCTGGGTGGGCATGACCCGTCGCAGCGCCATGCGACACAGGTGCTGGAGACTGGCAATGTTGTTAGGGGATGCCCAGAAATGAACACTGCCATCGCGAGACCTGAAAGAGTAAAGGAAAGTGTATATGTCAAGACTGAATGCTATATTTCTGCATCTGCGCTGTGTGTGCGTGCGTGTGCGCGTGCGCACGCATGTCTCACCCAGCTGCAAGGACACTCCCATCAGTAGAGAATGCACAGCAGAGGCCGTTAGTGATGGGGGCGATGGCCTGAGGGGACTTTTCATCAATGCTCCAGAAACGTACCATTCTGAAAAGAGAGGAATGACCGAATGACTCAGTGGGAGAGTGGAAAAGAGAAATAGGGAAGGAAAGAGACCAGCAGTGGGGTGATGTGCCAAATACAGCAGTCACATGGTAAATTCACTATGGCCAATACAAGCAATTTGATACCATACAACAAAAACACATGACAATCATCTAAACACTGGACAGCCATTGATTTGTATTGTAATGCTTCAACAGTAAATGTGCATTAAAACAGTAAATTCTCAAGCATTTCCCCAAAAATATATTTTCCTATTACTTTGAACATTCCTGAAAGATGACATTGTCAAACAGGATATTTTTTTCTGTCCGCCATTTTAGGAGCCTCGTTCCCCTTCTCATTATATCAACAACTGGTCACTGGTACTCAGCAGCTTATCCAATCACAGCGTAGCTAGGGGCAGGCGGGGCCAAGGAGAGCAGAAAGCAAGGCGTTGCTGTGTGACTAATGGGTCACGTATTGGTCATGTAACCAATCCCCATGGGGCCCCTACTCAACCGCAACAACCGCCCTGCTCATACTCTGAACCCATTAGGCCTTGTGACTCTTGTTTTCTTTTTCTCTCTCTCTCTCTCTTCCTCCCTTTCTCGCTGACAAACTAGTTATTTTTCCTCAGAGCAGAGAGTATGCAGTTTACCATATACAAATAGGTGTGGTGATGCAGTTACAGCAAATCAAACAACATCCCACCTACACCACCAGACACCGTGTGACTTCTCTGTACTGAGACTGCTCAACCTGGGGAAGAGCCACAGCAGACTGTGCACTTTATCAGGATTACATTAAGAGTGTACTATTTAACCAAAACCAAAATGGCCCTTTAAAAGGGGCCATCAGCAGACGCCAAATACATTTTGGGACTTAGAACTGTGCACAATCTTGCCTCTAAACTAAAACACATCTTGACGTGTTCTAACTAAAGGAGATCCACCATTCTAAAGCAGAGTTCTCCCGTACAGGGCGTGGATAATGGAGGAGTCAAAGACCTCAGGCTCAGTTCCTCACCTGTCGTCTGTTATGCTGGCAATGTGTCTCCCGTCATGACAGAACGCCACAGAGCGTACCCACCGGTCGTTGGCCCCTCCTGCAAAGATGGGGGATGGAGGAGGGAAGAGGTGCCTGAAGGAGAGACAAAGGAAGGCAAGGCAATGTTTACCAGGTGTTCGAACAGGATTGGGTTATTGCTAGCCGTGGTGTGTGGAGGTGTGCGTGTCTTACGCTAGCTCCAGTAGCAAAGTGCCCATGTAGGGATCCCAGACTATGACGCGTGTGTCATAGGACGCGGTGGCGAGCAAGGCTCCATCGGGAGAAAACTCACAAGACACCACATCATTATGGTGACCCTCGAGCTTCCGGATCAGGGAATACTTATCCATATCCCAAAGGAACACCTGTAGATGGAAGATATCCATGTTCAAGCTAATGGAAATACACCACACAGGGACAAGCAATTTAAAACACAGAAACTAACAAAGATTTGCTAACAGGTGAAATGTAAAAAACTATAAATTAAGATACAACAATTAAGCAAGAATCAATAGCTCAGTGTCATTTTACAGCTTATGTTGACCAGAAAGTCACAAAATAAGAAAAACATGGTTCTCAAGAATCAAGGCTATCGTGTTAAAAAGGTGCAAGTCACTGCACGTCTGCTTTCTTTTAACAGAGCTGCGAGCGCAGTGCTCCACACAATCTATGACACAGGCTAGCATTTAAACACCAATCATATCTAATGTGTGAAAATGAATATTAACAGTCTAAGTTGACAGAAAAGGAGAAAATAAAACAAGTAGTAACTTAAGGTAACATAATGTTACTGCACTGGTTTCCCCTTTCAGAGTTTTAGTTCCCTGTGATTACAATAGGCACCTCCGGCGGAAGCCTACGAAGAGAGACAGATACTGCAAGAGAAAGAAACATTTGATGGCCAAAAGGTTGACACCTTTGGACACACAGACAGACACTTGCAAGATCTCCACACCATTTTAAACAGTCAGCCATATGGATTTGCCGTTCCTTTGCTCCAGAGGAATGCCTCTTCAATAGAGAATGCACTTTGTCGTTTAAATTAACTGCAGACAACTTGACTGCAAAGTGGAAGTTGTTGGTTACTTTTAAAACCGAAACAGGAGTAGGGCAAACATTTCACTTGAGCAAAGTGCAACATTTCAGCTAAAGCAGCTAAATGCAATTCCACAGTCAGGTCAATGGTTTCTGTTCAGTTCATAATGTTCACTGGCTCCCTTCTGTAGCGTTAATAAGAAAAGAAAGGACTCCTGACGCTCTAGGCTCCTGCCTCCATTCCAGCTGTACTGTTTAACGATTGATTAGACAGTCAGCAGCCAGCTGGAGGAAAACATTCCAAAATGGCGGTTGCATTGTTTCATTTTAACGTTTCTGTTCCAGAGACACAGAGTTTAGTTTAGCCAGATGTCGGAAAATGAAGGGATGGAGACTCCCACTATTGTCACAGTCATCAAATATTGTTAGTTCTCCATCTGTTTTAAGCAGAAAAACTTGGCAATGCAAATCGAAATGGAACGTTTCCATGGGGGGGTTGAAAGACAAAGAATGTCCTTCGGCCAATCATGATGCAACGTGGAATTCATTAACTCGCATCGTGTTTTCCCCCGACAGTGTCCTGGTTAAGTTTGGCCAATCATTTGACAAAGACAGACATTTATGGGGATGAAGGCAGTCTGCAAAGCCACAAAGAGTCCTTTCAGTTCACATTGACACCAACAATGACCTGACCTCTCCATTACGAAAGGGGCTGAGCAGGACGACTACAACAGACAACGTGTTGCAGACTGACACAGGCCTTTTAACATGGGGCCCTGGCAGATAAGCCGGGGGGGTAAAGAAATAAGGCTATGAAACAAACCTAAGTGATGCCAATAGCCTTGTTTTGGAGAGACATGAACAAACATAACATCATATACGTGGGGGACTGGGTGGGGGGGGGGGGGGGCAAAACTGGCATTGAACTGACAAAAAAAAAAACTACAAACCATAAAAACAAATGAATGAATAATAAAAAAGGCAGTTATGAAATGGGTAGGGTTTCTAATCCAGTACAGATGGGGGTGGGGGGGTGAGATACGGTGGGACAGTAGGGGTGAAGGAGATAGGGAGGAGGAACGGTGGGTGGGTGGGGGTACTTCCCTGCCAGTTTAAGTCATTGCTTTAACGGAGGAACTGCGACAGCAGAGAGACAGACATGGAGCAGCACCTACGTACGGGAGACCTTTCGGTCAGGCAGGCGCCAGGGCTGCCCTGCAGTGTGGCAGCAGCGGTGGCACTGGTGCCCCCAGCCAGCGTTCTGCACCGGCTGCTCTATGTCAGCGCGGCGCTCCCTCCCTTCAAAACCATTCAAACACCTGCCACCTGTGACAGGGAAAGCAAGACACTTATGGACACACACAACCTGACAGCCCTGCTGCGCCCTGCGCGAGCGGGGCGGGTTACAGAGACTAACGACTACCATGTTTATCACGTTGTTGCCGAATCTGTTCAGTCACTGGCATCCAATCCCTCGCTCAAAGCCCTGGCCTAGAGGTCTTCGCGGATACACCCGAACCAGATTACCGGAGGTCCAATCCAACCCGGTAACCGACTGGGTCAGATACTGGGTGGGGTGACATCGTGTAATTGACCCTCGGATCAGATTACACACAGCTGCCACGGATCTCTGATCTGTATGAAATCGTGAAATACAGACAGGACCGAAAACTCAAACTTTCTTCTAGCAAACTCAAACTTTTCTTAATGTCCCACTGAGCTTGGGAAAGACACAGCAATAATTGAGATTCACACATCAAGGGCCTCTATGAAAAGGAGTGAATGTACGCACTCATTACTAGGGTGTTCTGGGCAGGAACGTCTGCTAAAGGACTTCAGTGCAAAATGTAGCCTTGTTTTGATGTCTCCACTTCTTTCACACCACAAGGACTGGTCAGGCCAGCAGAGGAGAGTACTGGGTGTTTAACTGGGCAGACCTTTTCTAAAATGCAGTGGCCAGAAACATGTTTGAGAAGCACTGCATCACTGATGGTTTAAACGCCCTCAAAATTTCCATGGTTAAATTTCATCAGGGGCGCTATGTATCCTTAAGCCAAGAAAATATATAAAATTTGTGAAGTTACATAATTGCCAAAAGAGAACTTTCTGGAGGGAGACTCGTCTATTGGGTTTTCACAACACGCCCTCTATTGCCTGAGTATCTAAAATGGAAGAGGCCATTACGTAATTGCTGAGCTGTAGAACGAAGAGTATTAGTCAGGACTGGTTACACTGATATTGTTAACTGCTAGACAAGACAAAACTATTTAGTGGCTTGCAGATAAATGCTTCAACCAATTGTGCCTTTCAAATTAATACATCACTGACTGGATGTAGAAAAGTTTTTCTTCATCTTCCCTATCATTTTTTGGGCCCTGTCTGAATCAGATGGGAACATCAGATATGACTGAGATCGGATTTCAATTTCGGGATCCGAGAAGACCTCTACTACAGCCCATATACTGTCTCCTTACATTCCATTTACTAAACTCCAAGATGACTGAATCAACAAGAGTCCAAACAGCTTCAGAACTTCTTTAAGGTATATAACTAAATCATAGTGCAGCCCTAATTCCAAAGCTTCAAATGAACGGTTTCAATTGTGAGTTGGATTGCAGATACCATACATATACTGAAACTATTTTTACAAAAGTTTACTATTAAAACCATAAGAGGCAGGGTTGTTGAACTACTTATGACACTGAGCATAAATGTAAAAATACCATTGAGGGGATGAGCGGAGGTGTTTCATTGGTAGGTCATTGAGCACAGCTACGCAGAAGCAACAGCACACAGAGTTGCAGTTCATCACCAAAGAGAAAGAGGAAGGAACGTCGCACATACCGATTTACCAGCTCCGACCGAGCATAGGACTGAGGAATCTGGTGAGAAGGCGCTGCAATATACCCAGTTCTGATGCCCACGCAATACCTTCACCATGTTACCTAGGACAGAGACACTAGAGGTTTTGACAAGTGCCAGAAAAATGCTATTTATTGTTGTGATGAAATAATTTAATAAAATGCAGCTAATTACTTTGACAGTTCCTGCAGGATTTCAATTGGCCAATATGAATAGGCTTAGTTGGTTCATGGACATTTTTATTCTGGAACATAGTTTCAACTGTACAAATTCCTACTGCTTGTGCTTAAGTATGTTGGTTATGGCTCTAAATGAAATACAAATTTAAAATCACAGATTAAACCAACGTGTTGGTGCCAATGACATGTTACAAAACTGTTTAGGTTATGGGCTGAAACTAGGCCAGGCCGCGTCATGTCTACCCCCTCCCTATGTATTTATTCCAAACACCATCTCTACCCTGAACTCCTTTAACACATTGATCTGTGCTCATGGGAACTGAGAACTCAGGCAGCGGCGAGAGGATGTTTTTGAGAAAGGGGCCCTTCAAAGTAAAACTGTCAGCGGCAGTAGCATACGCCACATTCCACAGGAACAAAGGCAACGTTGCATACTTCTTCAGCTTCATATGTGGATGCATCTTCAACATCATATTCATCTTGAGCTCAACGAAATAGCGGGGATCTCCTGGCATGACTAATGTGTAATGTGACTCTGTGTCCTTACCGTCATCTTTCAGGTCCCAGACCCTCAGGGTTTTGTCTCTGGATGCCGATACCAGCACTAAGCTGCCGTCGGGGGCAAAGGTCAAATCCCGCACTATATCGGTATGATCCATCAGATTCAGCAACAGTTTTCCTGTGAAGAACAACCATAACCACAAGGGTTTACAGAAAACCCGGTGAGACCCAGGACACAGACAGTAACTGTAGGTCAACTCGGCCGTATACCCGCTCTGTTAGAATTGTAGAGGAATGTGCCTTGACGTGTGGATTAAAATTCCACAAGCTGCATTCCGTAATGTGCTGGTTTTATATTTTTATATAAATAGATGACTAAAATTATACTCTACTCCCAACTCCTGTGACAACTACTCCCACTGCCCCATCCCCCTTTCCTGTCGTCTGTCTGATGACTGTGCCAAAAACTGCTCCATTACAGAGGCTGGGCCTAGTGCTGACAGCCAGCGATATAGAATATCCTCAGGGTAAACTGAAATACAATGAGTGCAATTAGAGTATTCTAATCCAGGCTTAGTTTCCACTGGAGTGAGGCAAAACACCCTTACAATCACAATTCTTAGAAAGTCTGCAATTGCCAACTGTCGGACAAATCCTAATTGCAGTATAATAATCTATATCTAACTGTATTATTTGTGCGCTTCCCCTAAGGAAACATAGCCTGAAGAACTTGGAATGTCAGGGGATAAAGTAAATAGGATATGGATCAATGTCAGGATGTCACAACACATAAACCACAGACACAGCAGCTCATCAGGACAGCTGTCAATACCGACATGCCTCTGGGACCGGCCTCAGGCTTCTGCATACGTCTCCAAGCATTTAGCAACGTAGCTCAGCTGGTGGGAGGACTCAGCGGGCCTTGTGGTGGCCGCCCTGCGATCCCAAGGTTCGGGTGTCAATCCCCACCGAGTCATACCGAAAAAGGGATCGTTTTCCGCATGGCGCTCAGTATTAAGAAGTGCCTGTACATCAAGCAGCCAGTCTACAGAAACAGGAGATCTGGCTCTTCTGCAGCCTTGTAGCATCCAAGGCTGTCTATATTGCTGTATATGGACATTCGGATTTATCTACATCACGCTGGCCGTCATGTTGCAGATGAATAAGAGACATATCCAAAACATTTAGTGTGCCAAAATCAACCGTTTGGGAAGACAGAATACTGCACAGTTGAACTCTTCAATGGAAAATTACCTGGTAGACCAAGGAGACCAATACAGTGGATGAACAAATAATGCTAACTATGATAAAAAGTTAAAATGTTAAAGGACTGCTGACAGACCGGAAACCTCCAGGAGGTGGATAGGGATGAGTCCACCACTTACATAGTCAATATGGTCAGTAGTTGCCAAACACGGGTTACCATGGTGGTATTCCTGTATGCACACTCATGACATGCAGTGGAGCAGATTAATCCTCTCCTAAGACAATTGAGTCAAGTGGTTGCTACGAGGCTAAGCTTACTGCAATTGGTCAAGTACTTCATAATTAATACATAATGGTGTTTCTGGTCAAACCCATTTTTGGGAAGGGTTAAAGTGCCCTGTACGTGTGATAGAAGGAGAGAGTGGGAGATCGAGGAGTGCCTTGTGGGGTGCTAACATCAGGACTGTTGGCAGCAGGGAGAGAGGGCGTCTTTGGGAAAACTGTATTTACTTGGTGTGTTGGCAAAAAACCTGGGAGCAGAAGAGTTTGTGCAACCCGAGGGGCTAAAAGTAATATCAACATGTTATATAACCCTTGGACTTGTTCCAAGGACAGGCTATAAAACAGGAAGCCAACTAGAGGTGGGTGGGGGGGATGACGACAGGAGAAAAGGGCAGATGGCAATGCTGTTTCAGTTTGGGAAAAGGGCCAGAGTCTTTGGTTATTTATTTCTTTACAAAATATCCCATGAGAAACTAAATTGAGCACTGTCAAGCTGGACAGAAATTGTGTTGCGTAATTTGCCTAAGATGCTAGGTTCATTGTTCAGACCGTTGAAAAACTTCAAGGTGTTTACCAAAACCAGAATTACCAAAGTTGCAAATCCATTGCCAATTACAGCCTCAGACCACTCAAGATCAATTCAGTAGCCTACAGTGATCAGTCTTTTGCTGTCAGTGCTGCACGGTCATAGTCATTAATCTAAAAAACTGAAAAACTTGGAAAAGAGCTAGGACATTGGCATCCTGGATCAGTTTGACCACTCAGTGGTCAGAGATGGCACAACTTCTGCTTTGGCCAAAGGTAATACATTTTCTTGGGAAGACATTAAGGCCACAGAGGTGTATTGATGACCATGGCCCTGCTGAGAAAAGGTTTAACCATCCCACCAGTGTCAGAACTACTAGAAAGTCATTTTATGGAGCAGTATGTATGAGGAAGACACATGTTGCCCTACATGGCTAAAAACAAGATTGAATGGGCGCTATTAAAAATATTTAACTAAATCCCTGAATCTGGCCAATGGTTGATCTCACAGCAGTGAAGCGTATTATCCAGAGCCAGGGCTTACGTAACACCATATAACAATTTAGGAAATGACTGGCGACATTCCACCAGGCATGACATAAGCGTGAACTGTGCACAGACTGTTGTTGCTCGCTCATTGGGGTTTTTAAGCTGGGTGTCTATAAAAGCACTTTGTGACGACTGCTGATGTAAAAAGGGCTTTATAAAATAAATTTGATTGAATGATCGATTTGAAGCTCCCTATCACATATCTGGGACAACTGGGTAGACAAACATTTTAAGCCACATTAAATCATTACCACTTTCAAACTTCTCCCTGTTAGATATGGGGGGGGAACTGATCCTAGAAACAGCAGTATTCGCAACAGGTAATTCTGCCCTGTGAAAACACGAGTCCGGCTGGTTGCGATATTCAAGTTCAGTCCGGTTCTCACCGGTATAGACGTCCCAGATCTTGATGCGTCCATTGTTGAGGCCAGTGGCAAGCAGCAGCTGGTCCTGGCCAAACTTGAAACGGTGCCACTCGATGTTGACGCAGCGACTCGGCTTCTCCGGCACGGACGAGCCAAAGGCCAGGCCCCACACGATGTCACCACAGTCGATGGAGTGCTCTCTGGGCTCCCCCTCGGGCACTACTGTCCCCCTGTCAATGTTCTGTCGCGACAGCTGCTGAGGGCCTGTCCCGTTGGGACCTTCCTCCCCACTGAATAGAGACAGAGACAACGAGAGAAATGGAAAGGCCAGGGGAGATGTGACAAGAGTGCAGAGAAAGAAAATAAGGAAAATTAGGGTGGGTGGGGCAGAGGATTGGGAATGGTCAGTGACATGTTTACAGTATGATGATCACATGATGTTTAAACAATACGGCACTAGGAGGGTGCGGTTTATGGCCTATATTCCACGACTAAGAGCTCTTCTTTGGCACGATGCATCACGGAATGCCTGTACATCACGTAGTGGTGGTATAAGAATATATCAGAATTCAGGACGACACCAGTTTATAATGTACTATGACACATCTACTCAACATTGGTCAGTGAGCATCCGACACATTAACCTGTATGATGCAGATTCTACACATTCACTTGACCGGTTACATACAGCAGGCTACATGACATTCAAGTGGGATGGGCATTGAAACTACTAGCTTGACATTCAATATCGTACTAGCTCACCACTTCAGTACCTAACAGCTGTATAATAGAATTACACGCCGACGTGTTGAACAGCGAGTGACAACTCTATGTGAACATGGACAGAAGAGATTTTCAATATAGGATGTTTAATATCCCTTTCCACAGACTTATCACAAACTTTTATTATTAAAATGAGTGGAAACTGTTGCCCTTTTTTAGAACTAGACATGCCTCCTGTTAGACACAATATGCTTTACAAACATGCCAGATTTCCATAGTGGGCTCTCTCTGACCATTAGAGACATGATCGATTTTTCATAAACGTAAAATGCATGTCAAATCCTGATGAAGTAGAACTAAGAGAACAATGAAATAACCCAAATAAATCTGTCCACGGTGAAGCAGTCCATGACTCATTAGCCAGGACTTGCCTGAACCATTCTAGACACAAACTCAAACTATACAGAACAAGCAAGTTATAAAATAAAAAAGCAACTACGACATGTCTGGTCTACAAACGTTGTACTCAGACAAGTTAAGAAGGTTCTGGAGGCATGGCAAGGCTGTGTGTAGTAAAAGAGCACACTTAAAGGAATCAAATAATACATGACACGTATCAGTAGCCTCTGCCGCGTGCCAAGAAGAGGGAGGAAGGAAGTACAGCTCCCAGAGTAATCTAGAATAAGACCAAGAACTAAACTAAAACTGGGAACTGAAATACTCAAATTCTGTGACAGAAAGGTGTACATACTCGAAAGCAGACAGGATGCACTGATCTCTTGCCTTAAAGGGTAAATAGTGTCAGACCATGTATTCTTATCTGCCTTGCTTTATTCTTCAGTTGATGAGTTTTTGTTTACAGAAGGTTTTACAGCCAGACACGCAGACATTTTGACTTCATGGCAGTAAAACCTTACATGCGTTTACAATATGTCTGATATGGTAATAAGGGCCGAACCGGTTGTTTAGCTTTATCTTGCCAAAGACAAGCCCTGGTTGGGTAAAGTTGGACTGAACTTTACTGCAGCTTTTCTAAAAAGTGTTGAAAGAGAGATAAGCTAAAATCATAAAGCCATACCAAGGCCACAGAGTATATTTCCTTCTGAATGAGCAGTGCATTATTTATTTTAGGGGTTTACAGGGGGATTGTCATTCCCTGATGTGTTATATAGAAGACAGCAGGGTCCTTCCATGTTATTTCATAATTTCACTTGAATTCGTTACCATTAACATAGGTTTTGGGAGGAAAAAAAATGCTAAAATAAATACAGTAATTGCAAGAGAAGAGCGCAGCCCGCTGAGATGCAGCACAGAGCACTGTTCCAGTCAAAGACCGGTGGAACCCTGCATGGGTCTTAACAGCAGACATGAAGCAGGGAGGGCAGACGCCAAATAACTACTCAAAGGGAACCTGAAACACTTATTCCAAGGGGTGTGCCAGACTGGGGTGTGGCAGATTGCAAAATCTCTTCCATGATTATCATTGACAACAAGCTGCTATCAGGGAGGACAGTCTTCCTATCACCTACTGATGAACAGACATTTCTTCAATCAGACAACCATTAATGGGTTTCTGGTCACAGGAGAGAGAACAGAGGAGTTTGGGCATGTCAATTTGAGATAAGGCACAAGAATGTTGTTGGTCCAGAACAGGAACTTACAAATGTTTCAGGCATTTTGACCAGGGAACAAGCTTCACAATGCGATGCCCTTGAGACCAAGCGAAGTAAGAACCATCAGGTGCAAATGCTACGGTCCAGGTCTCTCGTCCAGACTTCTGATCAAAGGGAGCGACAGGCACTAAGAGTTCACCAATGAACTTAGCCTTACCTGGGAACAGAGAAAAACAGCCCAGAAAGCAATTGTTATCAAGCATTTCTATTGCCCATTAATCAGACAGCCATGCCAGCTGTTAGTAGACAACTAAAAACTAAGTTTAGAAAACAGTTTTTCTTAACGATACAGATCGATCAGCAAAATGTGATTCTAATCTAGGTCCAGTTTAGTATACAACATAAAGAAAATTGTGTGTAAGTCAAACTATGCTGGTTACTAGGTGATTTCAATGGATACATATTAAGATAATATTTGCACGGAATAGCATATCATTTCAACAGCATTGCAATATTATGTGTGTACGTGTTGACTTTTCCTTTATAGTTCTCAATCTTTAATAACCGAGTTTTAATGTGAACTACATTGTTTTCGTGGCTCTCCATATGACCGACCACACACACACACACACACACACACACACACACACACACACACACACAAATTGATTTATGCGACATCGCAGGTTAGGCTGGTTAAATCAAGCTAGTGATCAGTTGAACTGGAAAAAATATATCAATAGGTAAAATATAAATAACTAGTATATAAATTGACTACAGAAATATTGTTGTGGTTGACCAAGTAAATACGTTACACCCTTTTGGTTCTTTGATAAACTCACTCGACCCGAAAAGAATGAGTCACGCTAAACGCACGACCACATTCAGGACAGGAAAAAGGAAGTGTACAGAGTACTACTCAGTAAACGATTTAATTGTGAAACGTTTTGTCAAAAACTGTATATTGTCCAATAGAAACTGAATTTAACGAAATGTTTCACAACTGAAACGTTTTGTTTGTCTGAAGAATACACCCCAGTGCTCACGTAGTAAGGCTGTGTGTGGGGGCAGGGTGATGTGGACAGGCGCTTATGTGGGTGTGAATCTCTTGTCTAGCTACTAGGATATAAAAAAAAACCTGACCTACAAATAATGAGAAAAATTATAACTAATACATACAGTTCACCAACAAATACGTTAACGAATGTGACTGAATACAAACTGGAGAATATTCGAGAAGTTTGCAAGCATCCAAACAGAAAAGGGTGTGTATTAATCCCGCCAAACAAAACGTTTTAGTAGCGAAAAATGTCGTAAACAGTTTATACTGGAAAATATAAATGTAAATCTATTGTGAAATGCAATTAATCCATGACCATTTACTTCTGCAAGCTTTCATTTGGCGAAACGTTTTACAACTGAATGAACACACATCAGGAGAGTAAAATGTATTTTAACTTACCTATTTCATTTTCGTTTACAGAATCTGGAAAGCTTGCCATCTAAATAGAAACTGGATCTCAAACAAAACGCCTATTGGTTTAACGGAAAATAAAAATTGTATATTTCAGTATCAGCCTGCGAGATAACAGGATTCTATCCCGACGTCTGGAATGTTGGGCTGCGCACGTAGCCTACTGGCTGCTAATTTTGTTGCGTGAGCCCAAAATTAAAATATCTTTTAAATTGTTGTTTTGTCGTCTTTACAATCCGTGTATATAATTGTTCAATCCAACCGCATCGCTAAAATCTACATTTATTGAAATACACAAAATTACAATTATATAGATAGGATACCGCTAAATACAGACGACTACGTTGAAGTCCAATAGCTGAAGAGTAAACGTTTGAACTGGATAGCATCCTTTCATTCACGGGGGAGGTCTCGTTGGGTGGGAGTTATTTTTTCTCGACATACGTCATCACAGTTACTAAGGTGATACAAAGGCACCTCCTCCTCGGGTTTCAATGGGTGCGTTCGTTCACTTTTGTCACTATACTTCTCTGTGCGTTTTATGGGAATTGAATGTGTACGATTTGCACATGTCTTCTGGATGAACTGTCATCGTTAATCGTCTGTGCATTTTTGTTTAACACATTCGAATTTGATCAAAGTTACATTGAGAAAGAACACGATCTTAATGAAAATATCTGATGGGGAAAAATTGCCTTACATACAAAACCAGTCAAACTGCACACACGTACATCGAAACCAAACTTTTGCCTGGTACTGTATTCATATTAGTAAAGGTTTTTTTTAAGCTGGCCAACCACTAAATGAAAAAAATGAACAGTACATAAAAGAATATATACAGCTCTGGAAAAAATTAAGAGACCACTGCAAAATCATCAGTTTCTCTGGTTTAATTATTCATAGGTATATGTTTGAGTAAAATTAACATTTTTGTTTTATTCAATAAATTACTGACAACCTTACTCCCAAATTCCCCCGCAAAATATCGTCATTTAGAATATTTATTTGTAGAAAACTGGCCAAAATAAGCAAAGAAAATGCATTGTTTTCAGACTTCAAGAAATGCAACGAAAACATATTCATATTCATTTTTTAATAACAAAATACAAATGGTTTAACTTAGGAAGAGTTCAGAAATCAATATTTGGTAGAATAACCCTGATTTTTTAATCACAGCTTTCATGCGTCTTCGCATGCTCTCCACCAGTCTGTCAAATTGCCTTTGTGTGACTTTATGCCACTCCTGGCACAAAAATTCAAGTAGCTCGGCTTTGTTTGATGGCTTGTGACCATCCATCTTCTTCTTGATTGAATTCCAGAGGTTTTCAATGGGGTTCAGGTCTGGAGTTTGGACTGACAATGACAAGGTTTTGATCTGGTAGTCCCTCATCCACACCTTGATTGACCAGGCTGTGTGGCATGGAGCATTGTCCCGCTGGAAAAAACTATTCTCAGAGTTGGGGAACATTGTCAGATCAGAAAAAAGCAGGTGTTCTTCCAGGATAACCTTGTACATGGCTTGATTAATATGTCCTTCACAAAGACAAATCTGACCAATCCCAGCCTTTCTGAAGCATCCCCAGATCATAACTGATGCTCCACCAATTTCACAGTGGGTGCAAGACACTGGCTTGTAGGCCTTTCCAGGTCTCCGCCTAACCAGCAGACAACCAGGTGTTGGGCAAAGCAGAAAATCTGACTCGTCAGAGATGACCTTACTCCATTCCTCTATGGTCCAATCCTTAAGGTCTTTTGCAAACTTCAGCCTGGCTCTTCTTTGCTTCTCATTGATAAAGAGCTTTTTTCCAGCTTTGCACAACTTCAGCCCTGCCCCTTGGAGCCTGTTTCGAACCGTTCTCGCCGTGCCATTCACCCCAGCTGTTTTTTGTCAATTTTTTTGTAGGTCACTTGATGTTATCCCACGGTTTTTGGGTGACATTCAAATGAGATGGTCATCTCTGTCAATGCACAGTTGTTTTTGCCCCTGTAGCTTTGTTCCCAATGTCTATTGCTTGACCATGTTCTTATGAACCGCCGTCTTTGACATTTTCAGGATGTAAACAACCGGACGCTCACTGTATCCCTCTGCCATTAAAACCTGAGGTGAACCCTTATTTTCCTCACTCAAAGCTTTTATTTTCAACTCTTCTGTCATTCTGAATCATAAAAAAAAAACTTTTTTTGCCATCGAGCTGACTTCTTTTGCCATCTATTGCAAGATGATTGTGATGACCACAGCAGTGGTTTTTAGACTTTTCCTCGTTAAAATAGATTTGGTTCAGGTAATCACCTACTCAGTACCTCATTAAGTAAAATGAGGTGTCCCTGTATTGGAATTTGACAAACACTGGAATGGAATGGCTGCCATACATGTAGAGATGCTGATTTAAGGAAATTAGGAGAGGTCTCTTAATTTTGTTTAGAGCTGTATATTTACACTGTGATGAGCACTCAAGATAATGCATATCCTTTTGTCATTGTGCTCATTATGCTGATATTAAGATTTTCTAGCAAGATAAGTAGCCTACGTTCATAGTTAATATACTGTTTTATATATTCAGTGTCATAATTCTACAGGCCAAATTTGAAATAATTCAAAGTACATAAACTTCTACAAGGGTCCAAAAAACATGATATTAAGGAGATAATTTTTTTAAATAATGATTGTTAAATTGTACAGGCAAGTTTACAAAGGAAAATACTTGTTTTACTCCTGGTAATTTGGTGAATATATTATTCCTGGTTATTTGTCAAAATCACACCAATAAGTTATTTTATTTTAAACTAGTCACTACAAAACTCCAACTAAAACCCAATGTACAACATCTACAGAATATATTCATAATAAAGTATGAGCAATTTTAATCAAATATGGGCTAATTAGTAATGAACGCCCCTTGAAATGTCTCATGTACATAGGTATTTGCCTTTGCCAGAATTTGGGTTGCTTATTCCATTCTTCCGGCTTTGGCTGGGCCAACTAAGGATATTCCAGACTTTTCCCAAAGCAACTCCAGCAGTCTTGGCTGTGTGCTTCCAAGGTTTGAGCTGCTTAAGAATGATTCTTTGGCCCCATTTGAGGTGTTTTCAGGTTTTATCATAGGCTTTTCTATTGACTCTATATAGTTGTGTTCATCGTTCCCTTAATTCTGAGCTTCCCCTAATTTTTCATGAAATATCTACATAGGCATACAGGGGGCCATTATCAGCAACCAAGAGTCCTGTGTTCCAATGGAATGTTGTGTTTGCTTATCTAAGTTTACAATTCTTAAAGAATAATTGACTATTAGAATACCTTTCTGCAATTAGAGTAGCACAGCTAAAAACTGTCACGCTGATTAAAGAAGCAATACAACTATCCATCTTTAGACTAGTTGAGTATCAGCAATTGTGGGTTTGATTACAGGCTGAAAATCATCTTAAACAAGAACTTTCTTTTGAAACTCGCCACTTTGTTGTTGTTAAAAGATATTAAGGCTATTATGTCTGAGCAATTGCCACTGTCTAATAACTTTTGTATGATGGCTTTGGAAAACATTAAGGTATGAAATGAAGCTCGTACAGAAGTTATAATAATTAATTTATCCCTTTGGTAAACCAGGCCCAGGATAATAGGTATTTTCAATCCACATTTTTTACATGTTCTGTAGATTCAATGTCACGTGTTAGATTGAAACATTGACTCACCCAGTATGGGCCCAGTGGACATCTCCTCGGTATACCACAACTATGTTATTTATCAACGAGAGCATATTTTTCAAATACATTTTAATCATAAAAAAACAAGTATGAACAGCAATTAGGGTCAAGTGCCTTGCATATGCTCAGATTTGTCCATGTCATTTAAAGGCTTTGAACCAGCAACCTTTGATTTACTAGCCCAGAGATCCTGGAGCCAGGTGATAATTTGCTGTTGTCAAATTGTCCTTGTAAAAGTATATATATATATATATATATATATATATGATAAAAATTGTCTAACCACAGATAAATCATTAACATGAGTCAGTTGTGACAATCTTATCTAAGGGATCGATTGAAACAATTTAATGAGCAGAATCTGTTAATAAATCTTTACAGGTGTAACACAATCACATCAGACAGGGTACAACACAATTTCATTTTTCAATACTCCTAAAGAAACTTACCATTGTGTAAGAAAAAAACTCACCTGAAATAAATCTTGAGAACAACAACCACTTAAAGAACTTTAAAATAAAAATTGTGGGGAGAAACCGGCTTTGCCTGTCCTTTATGAAACATTGTATTTTGGCTTTGATAATGACCAATGTTTTTTGTTTGACCAACATAAGCCGATAGAACTGGGCACAGTCCTGTCCAGACAGAGCTCTACAAAAATGTCTGGAGGTTAGGGCTACCTGGATGTTTCTGGACAGGACACCTATATCTCCATTTACATACAAAAGAGACTGAAAACCATCAAGCCTGTGGCAGTTCTTTAAAGTCAAAATGGCATACATTCTTATGATAGTTTTTTTTAAGCCATATAAAATGACAGGCTCATAAGTGCATTGTAAACAAGTATGTTGTCTGCTATTACTGGCCTCAACTCCATTCATGTACATTCATTAGGGAGCAAAATCCCCATCTGTGGTAAACTCACAGTAGAAGATCTGTACTAAGAAACATCTCTACAAACATGTGGTGCTATTTGTCTATCAGTCAGAAAAAGTTTAAATGTAAAATGACTGAGTATTTTCTTGTCTATACAACTATATGCAGAATCACACATGCCCACTAAGTAAAATCACATCTGACCACCAGTCATACATTATTTGTAGAGTCTGCTGGAATAAACCAACCTAGATGTAGATTTCTTATTCTTAATTGTGCTTTTACCAAGTTAGATTAAATTGAAAATGGAAGACAGTACTAAAGAGATGGGAACATCCCTGAGAGGATAACATTTGAAAGGTTTTAGGAGCAGTCATCAAACATTAAGCCATTTTAAAATCACAACACAAAACCATGCAAACAAGCGTTGTCCTTGACAGTGCAGTAACAAAATGGCACTCCATTTCCAATCTGAACTGAATATACAAAATATTTGAACTTACAAAAAGACCAATGGAATGCAAGCACTTGGTGAGTGACTGACATCCTGCAATGCTGGAATGGACAGACATAAACCTGCTGATCAGTCAGTGGGTGAAATGTCACAGACTTCTCTAAACAGAAATCCTGTCTATCAAACGATGCTGCCTCCATTGCTGCAGATAGTAATTTTAAGATCTTCTATTAACAAAAAGATTATAAATGTCAAATCACTTCTGAAAGTGTGGTACATTAAGAACTGTCTTTTCATTTTTGAACATCTATATGGATATGTAAATAGCATGACTAACAATAAAAGGTCATCAGTAGAGTATTCTTAATAATGGCGCCTCCTACCTGTCACTCAGTAACAGTACAACTTAATTGGTGTCTGACATGGCAGAACCTTTTTCATTATGACAAGGGCAAAAAGTTTTTATTGGTAAACATTTGGAAGGTCTTGTGAATACCTATGACACAGAACTAACAACCAAAACAGACACACAATTGGCTAAGGGCAAAGTGGCATCCATCCCAATCTAAAACATTAAAAGGCTTTAACAGGACAGCACAGTCTTATTTTTTTCATACAATTAATACCTACAATGAATAGACCTCTCCTTATGTACAACATCAAGTAGGTCTTCCATCAACAACCCTGACAGAACAGGGATGTTCAGATTTACTTTGAACAAATGAATGGAACCACATTACAATTAGTGGAACCATCTTACTATCAGTATATTCACATTTTGGAACCAATTAAGTTTCAATACTTTTACATTGTGGAACAATCTGAATTTGTGATATAGCCAATCAACCATTTAAACGTATACTACCATTCAAGTTGGGGGTTGCTTAAAAAAAGTCCTTGTTTTTGAAAGAAAGGTACATTACTTGTCAATTAAAATAACATCAAATTGATCAGAAATAGTAGAAAGTTAATTTTGGAAATGTCAGAAACTGATGATGTTTAATGGAATATCTACAAGGGCGTACAGTGGCGCATTATTAGCAACCATCACCCGTGTTCCAATGCCACATTGGAGCATCCAAGCTAATACCCTTTTAAGATAATTAATCATTAGAAAACCCTTTTACAAATTTTAGAACAGCTGAATTCTGTTGTGCTGATGAAAGAAGTAACAAAACTGGTCTTAGACTAGTTGAGTATATGGAGCAGAAGCAAATTGTGGGTTCGATTACAGGCTCAAAATGTCTTGAAACAAAGAACTTTCTTCGGAAACTCATCAGTCTATTCTTGTTCTGAGAAATTCAGGATACTCTGTGTGAGAAATTGCCAAGAAATTGAAGATATCGTACAACGCAGTGTACTACTTCCTTCACAGAACAGTGCAAACTGGTTCTAACCAGAAGAGAAAGAGGAGTGGGAGGCCCCGGTGCACAACTGAGCAAGAGGACAAATACATTTGAGTGTCTAGTTTGAGAATGAGACCCCTCATGGATGCTTGATTTTAGTCAATTTCCTCCTACAACAGAACAAAGACCCAAAGCACAGCCCCAAACTATGCTAACAACTTTGTGAAAAAGTAGTCAGCTGGTATTCTGTCTATAATGGAGTAGCCAGAACAGTCACCAGATCTCAACCCTATTGAGCTGTTGTGGGAGCAGCTTGACCGTATGGTAAGCACCCATCAAGCCAATCCAATTTATGGGAGGTGCTTCAGGGAGCATGGGGTGAAATCTCTTCAGATTACCTCAACATATGGACAAATACAATGCCAAAAGTCTGCACAAATGTAATTGCTGCAAAAGCAGTCATTGACAGTTTGTCAATGACTGTATTTCCTATTAATTTTGCTATATTTCCTACTCAAACTAATTTTGTGTATATTTTCATTGGAAAACAAGGACATTTCTAAGTGACCCCAAACTTTTCAACAGTAGTGTAAATCCATTCTTGAAGAAACAGTTGATAAATGTGTCATAATTGCCTTCTCTCCTGTGTGCACTTGGCTGGCGATAACAGCAGTCAGTCCCTTCCTTTTGAATGATTGAGAAACGTGAGAAACTTTGAAAAGGATTCGGAGTTACACTGCTGTCAGTAGTTGGTACAGGGACTGATCAGTTTGAATCCGTGCGCATCGCCTAGTGACTCAGAGGGTTGATTTCATATCTCGCAAACACCAGACACAGACTTTGAAGCTCATGATATTGCAGCACAGGGTCATAATCAGTCTATTTGCTCCTGAAACATCCAACAGTGATCAACAGAGTCATCAAGCGCAATGTCAGTCCTCACAGAGGCACCATCATTTGAGTATGGCTTAGAACATGTCTCTACTGAGAATGCCTGTCTTGACCAACTTTGAAAATTAACCTTACACTACATAGCAAAACACATGTTTATTAACAATGTGCACATCAACGGCATGTTTTAGCAAATATTTCTCAACTATTCAAATGTTTTTATTATCATTAATAACACTGGAAAATATCGATATGTGCCCCTCCTAACTAAATGAGATAGGGTTACAATAGAAATGCTATATTGAAAAATACGAGAATAGCGAGATATGGCAGTAAGTGTAGCTTAAGGGATATTTCAGTTTACATTATATCTTTTGACGAGTTATGACTAGAGCTTGGGAAACGGGATAAAAGGTAACTGCATTTAGATACAAGTAGATAGAAATATTGTATAAAATGTCCCTCTTGGATCAGATGACCAGTCTGGCCGATTGGAAACCTTATTGGTTACAGGGGTTCAGAGAAGGGTGCCATTTGAGCAGGGCAACTAGATGAACAACCCTTCAACGGACACACAAGCATGTCTGTCTTGGTTTATATAATCTTCAGTGAAATTGCTCCAAGGCAACTCAAGATTTGCAAGGGGAATCAAATCATCTGTAATGTGACCAATGTCGGGATCTCTGGTAACAAGTTGTTTCTGCATCCTGATTGAACTGTGAGTGCACTGGTGAATTACATCACTGGTTAATGTCCATTCCAACTGGTGGCCAAATGGGCATAGCAACACATGGGTGGAGGGAGTAAACAGGGTTTATTATGGGATGATTTAGAGGGGGGGGGGGGTTCTGCCTCCTTCGGCTCTGGAGTGTCCTCCCAAGCAATGTAAGCGATTCACCCGGTGACACTAGATAAGTCCATATGGTAAGATCATCAAAACGGCAACAAAATAAACAGAACTGTCAGAAGAGTAATGCATATGCCCTTTACATGAAATCATATTAAGAAGAGTTATGAGACAAATGAAAATGGTAATCCAATACAGTTATGAACAACCAGTGAGGAAGGGGTGTTGTGGAGAAGTCTGGTGGAGGGGATGGTCCCATGTCTCCTCCGGCCCTCAAAATGTCTGCTATGTCTCAGGGGATTGACAAGCCCAAGTACAGCCAGGGGTGATTCTCCTGTCACCATGGAAACCCTGATGAGGTGCTGTCTCTGAAGATCTAAAATGGAAGATACGTGATTGAAGACCACAGCCAAAAGGCCTGTCTATAATCAACGGAATTACACCAAACCCTCTCTCCCCCGCCTCCACCACCTGCCTGATTCATATACAGTGGTTACACGAATGACACAAGATTTTACCAAGACAACAGCTCCTTGTGTGGCACATCGTCTTCCTGAGTGGCTGATCTTCTGGGCTGGCCATCTTCCGGGCTCCCCTCAACGTCATCCAAGAGGTTGGCTGTGGAGTTGGCTGTGCCCAGCCTTCGATGCGAAATGGTCAAGGGAAACCCTATAAGTGCTGGATGTTAATAATAAATACACTCTCCTAAAGGATTATTAGGAACACCATACTAATACTGTGTTTGACTCCCTTTCGCCTTCAGAACTGCCTTAATTCTACATGGCATTGATTCAACAAGGTGCTGAAAGCATTCTTTAGAAATGTTGGCCCATATTGATAGGATAGCATATTGCAGTTGGAGATTTGTGGGATGCACATCCAGGGCACGAAGCTCCCGTTCCACCACATCCCAAAGATGCTCTATTGGGTTGAGATCTGGTGACTGTGGGGGCCATTTTAGTACAGTGAACTCATTGTCATGTTCAAGAAACCAATCTGAAATGATTCGAGCTTTGTGACATGGTGCATTATCCTACTGGAAGTAGCCATCAGAGGATGGGTACATGGTGGCCATAAAGGGATGGACATGGTCAGAAACAATGCTCAGGTAGGCCGTGGCATTTAAACGATGCCCAATTGGCACTAAGGGGCCTAAAGTGTGCCAAGAAAACATCCCCCACACCATTACACCACCACCACCAGCCTGCACAGTGGTAACAAGGCATTATGGATCCATGTTCTCATTCTGTTTACACCAAATTCTGACTCTACCATCTGAATGTCTCAACAGAGTTCAGGAGACTGTCTTGACCAGGACCACACCCCTAAATGCATTGAAGCAACTGCCATGTGATTGGTTGATTAGATATTTGCATTAATGAAAAATTGAACAGGTGTTCTTAATAATCCTTTTGGTGAGCGCAAGTCTTCCACAGTATTCGCATTCTGGTGTTCTATCATTTAAAACTCCCAAAATGCATTACATTGGATTTTCCACCTCAATATCTATATAAAACATACTTCACATATTCACAATTTGAAGGCATGCTTGCTTGCAATTTTACTAACGACTGTACAGTAGTATGCCCAGAACACGTTCTAAATAAAAGGCAACCACAGAATCCATCCAAATCCAGCAACTGGCAATAAAGGATACGACTGGTGCTTCAGGAGTGTTCTTCTTTTAATCTTTCTCCTCTTTGTTTTCTCAGAGAATGATCTGGCGATTTCAAACAGCTTCTTTCTTGTTGCTAATTGGAAGAGACCAAAACTGTGTCATCATGAAATAAAGTAGCAAAACACTTAACATTTTGCATAAGTCTGCAGTTCTCCTGGCTAAAGTAGTTGACAGGCCCTTGAGGACCAGGGGTTAGTTACTATCCCAGAAGAGGACGCCTTACATTTGCCCATGTGTTTGAGCTTGTCTCTGAACATGGCCTCATCTGACACAGCCGTACAGGCCTCCATGGACCCCGATGCCCCACAGTGTTCTCCTGAAATAAAGACGGGTGACGTTCAAAACACAAGTGTTAGTATGCAACACAAACACACCCCCATACAGTACTTCCAGTACAGAAGAACTTTAATGATAACAATGACCAAAACAGCTCCAGTACTTCACATTTGTATTTGACCACGTAAAGTCAGTGATCATTCTCTCAGGTGTTCTTGTGTGCACAAGACTGGCAGTGATCCATCAATGGAAAGACTGATTAACAACTACCTGGAGTAGTTCACACCCACCAAACACAGGGGTAGCAACATGCCACAATCCTTTAGGGACAACTTCCGGTAGACTGATTAGAGCTTTTTGGTAAAGCATACCATCTCTATGTTTACAGAAAACAAAATGAAGCCTTCAAAGATAAAGAACACCTTCCCCACAGTCAAACATGGAGGTTCAGTGATGTTTTGGGATTGTTTTGATGCCTCTGGTACTGGGTGCCTTCACTGTGTGCAAGGCATTATGAAATCAGAAGAACAATCTTTTTTTGTGCAATCTTGAATCCAGTGTCAGAAAGATCTTCTAGCAGGACAATGACTCAAAAACACACTTCCAAATTTACACAAAGCAAAAAACACTGGACTGTTCTGAAGTTGCCAGCCATAAGTCAAGATCTAAATCCCATTCAAAACCTCTGAAGAGAGCAAAACAGAGCAGTTGGGAGGCACCCTTTAAATCTGGGAGAACAGAAGAGTGGGCCAAACTGTCAGTACGGAGTTACAAAGTTCTTACATGGCAATAGAAAGCATGGTTATTTGATTTCAGTTATTTTGACCAAAGGCTGCGTAATAAAGTTTAGGTTCCAGATATTCAACTCTTAGCCTATGACCCCCAGAGTCTTCTGGTTTTTTGTTCTGTTTTCATAAACACATCTAAAAAAGTCCCCGATTGGAGGGCTGACATAAAGAAACATAGTGGAACTGGTCTTGAAGTCCAGAATTATGTTTGAGGTGTCTAGGGTGTCGATAATTTTGTCAATGCTGTTTGTGTGTTTTCTAAATAAAAACATATTATCCTCCGATTCAAAAACAAAAAGGTTCTGTAATATTCACAGTGGAACAATTAAACGTCAATTTCAGCACATTTTTTGAGACTGAGCTATTCAAATTCCTTGGGTCACACCTGTATACAGTATTTCTCAAATCACTATTGATTGTTTATTCAAGGACGCGTGTAAATGTATTCATATCTTTACTGGTGATGTTTATGAATGATACCTACCGGGTAAGGAATTCTCCACGCTGACAGACGAGTGACTGGACTTTGATTTCTTTGATTCATACTTCAAACGATCTAAAACAGAAAGTGACATATGGTCCTCAAATTTCAACTACGGAAGGATTCAGCACCATAACACGAGACACCTTGCAACTAGCATTGCATGAAAGAAAGAATTCAGCAATAGCTGACATACTGCGTAGACAGCATGAAGCACTTATTTAGGTTAACTGTGACATTTAGTCTAAATGTTTCGAGTATTTATGTGCAGGAGTGAAACCCACCTCTCTCTAGGGCCACCAGGAACTCGCGGTTGCGCTGCAGCTCCCTCATGAATTCCTCATTCTGGAGAAAGAGAGCGATCCTCTCATCATCCAGGTACTGTTTCAGTTTCCGCTCCTGCTCTGTGCCTGCTGTGTCCCCGACGCTGCTTGGCCCTCCAGGGGCCCCAGGCCCGGCACCAGGCCTGGAGATACCACCCTGGGCAGTCGGCTGGGCAACAGAGGACAGAGACGAGGTGAAGGGGGGCGGCTGGGACAAACTGCTCTGTGATCCCTAGGAGGAGGAGAGAGGTCAGGTTTCTATTGACTACTGTAAGCAGGACGTTGCCTCTGTTGACAATGGTTTTCATTTGGTCGAACAGCTTTCTTTATGTCCACTGTGTACCTGTATACTGTCCAGCTGCTGTGGCAGGATCCGCAGGAAGTCGTCTGGCAGGTTGCCTAGTAATGGTGGATTCCAATTCCTGTAGCTACGGATCTTCCGGTGACCTGGAGGTGGCTGGGCCTCAAACCTAGGTGGGACAAGGTTGAAAAGTCAGGGACAGGATAGATGAGTCTTTTAGGTACTTAGACGGCCTTAAACATGGATTTTGTTTGTAACTCACTCTATGCATCAATAACAACTTCACAAATATTGTTATTATGATTTCAAAATGCATTAAATACTAAATTTGCATGGAGGTATTAACTGGTCTAGTGACACTAGTACCAATTTTACATGCACCCGCACAGAGAGAAATGCAAATATCTTTATGCTTTCTTTTTATATGGCCACCAGGTGGAGCCTTGACTAACAATATCATCATGCGGTTAGTTGTGAATGCACAGGATCTGCTCCAAATTCAGAGCATGTAAATCCCAGGGCCCATGGGACCACTTCCTCTGTGGGTCAAAGAGCACATGCTGAAATGTGAGCCAGATATCCTGTTAGGATTTTTAAATCCCAAAATGTTTCTATACACATTTTAACTTTTTATAGTGCTTCCAAACATTAAATAGGCATATATATCAGTGAAAAGCCAGTTATTAAAAAGATTAGCAATAACTTTACAATATGGAGGAAAAGCAAATTATTTCTTTAATGGTTCACCACAAAGACAAATTATTTGGAAGCCTGACAGCCAGCAATATTTTCAAAACATGGTAAGAATGTGTTGTTCCCAGTACCATAGAGGGAGCAGAGCATGGACCCCCTACAACACTCTACCTGGGTGGAGGAGTGGGCGGTGCCTCTGGGTATTTCCTGTCATAGATGTGCATATCATAAGTGGGCGGGGAGTAGACGGGAGGTGGTTCTTCATCAGAACTGTCCGGTTCTAGTGTCCGCTCCAGAATCTATAACAGGAAATGGACGAGTCCAATAGAAGCACCGATCAATAACACAAATACACATTTAAAATCAGTCCGTGAAAGACAACAGAAGCATGCTTAGGTTGGAGTTGCTGAGGTTGAGAATGTTTTAGCATTCATACGGCTTTAGCATTCATACGGCTTTCACTATTTTAATTAAAACAACTTGGGTTTGCGGTTACTTTTTTGCTTAGTATACAGTCTCTTACCATTGATTAACCGAGACTACGACCAGAACATGAGGAGAGACCAGTAAGCAGCGGAGGATATGACAGGCTACAGAAGGCACACGTCATGAGGGGCATTATGGTCTCACGCTTGACTTGGGATTGGATACAATCTGTGCTTGAGTCAGCATCTTCAATGGGTCATGAAGCTGCAGGCTAATTCTGAGAAGAGCTAGTACACGAAGTCTGCTTTACTGCTATAATGGAAAATCCATCCTGGCCATGTTATCCAGGAGGGTCAGGTTGAGATTAATCAAGTAATAGCCACACAAATACTAGCGTGGAACAATCATGAATCAACAGCAGACAGAGGCTAAGGACACAGAGAACTTGGATCATTTTATAAAATAGAATAAGAAAAATAGGGCCTCAAATTAGTGTACAGGAGACCTGTGTTCAAAAACATTTTCAAATATCTATTATTTTCCCAGTAAAAGGAAGTATTCTTATAGATTTCATAAGACTACTATTATCAGACAAACTGCTAGATGTGAAAAAGCTAATTTTTTGGCCTGATGCATTCTGTAAATTATTCATGACAGGCAGACAGACAGATATGAAACCAAGATTAAAGGGATAGTTTACACAAAATACAGTCCGTAAGCTAAGACGAGCTAGACAAGCAGGAAGTGGTTTTTCCCGACAGGCCAGGGGTGTTGCAACCCAGAACTGACTGACCTCTGGCGGTATGCTGTCATCGGAGTCCGAGCTGTCATCCGATCCTTGTCCGTCGATGCTCATCTGGAGGAGTTGGTCGATGGTGGCGTCCACCGCCCCATTGTTGGAGCGCAGGACGCACTCGATGACCTCATAATCCATAGTGGGAAACATGGTCTTGAAGTCCTCCATGGCCTGGTTGAACTCCAGGCGCCGGACCTGGCGGTTTGGCCGGCTGTTGTTGAGTTCCCCTTGGGTGGTACCACTACCGCCTCCCGCCCCGCTCGAGCCTCCGTTACTGCTGCTGCGCCTGAACAGGCTGGTCATCCTGCTGCTCTGACTGGTGCTGCCGCCTAGTGGTTAGGAGGGTCCCTTGACACAATGTGCTCCCTCCCTCACTCTGCCTCTCTCTTCTTTCTCCCTCCGTCAGTCCACTCCACGTTGATCGTAGGGTCTTATTCACGGTCTCATCATACCAGCTCGTGCAGGGCAGCCCTCTTTCCTATCCGCTCACTCGGCTTGTTTTTCCGCTGCATCAAAGGGTACAGGCGACTGGGGGCTTCGCTGTCTGTATCCCATCCACAAATCAGTCACAGTTTCAGGTCAGAGAGCTCAGTTGAGGGGCTTGCATCTTTAGTCTAAAACCGTCAGCACCTGAGAGGGAGATGAGATGTGAGCTGGTTAGCGAAACCACCTTGTTTGTGTAATACGTACAGTGTTTCGATTAGTGTTTCGACACCCCCCCCAAGCTTTACACAGACGCAAAGCCCCAACTCCTCCATTAAAAGGCCACATTTAAATATAATGATGACAGAAACTGATGTGGTTCCACAAGATCTGATATGGCTTAGTATTACAGGGCATGGTGTCAGAGGGGGAAATGTGACACCGCGTTGCTCAATCTTGCCTGGCCTGGCAACCGTAATATTGTCTAAAGACCCAACAGTAGCAGACTAGCAAAGCAAATAATAGGTCAGTATTCATTTACACAACAAAAAAAACATATAGCTTTATTTATTAACACAGCATTTGCATACCAGCAAAGTGTATTATGAGGCTATATTTACTTACATACAAATCACATCAGGCTATATTCCAACTGGACAACCATGCTGATATGTGGGATGGAGGGGACATGGGGACCAATGTCCTGTCACCTAGGACTAACGGGGGGATGCCAACAGGCCTACACCCCTCCATCCCAGAGGGAGCAGAAGCTGGCCTACACCCCTCCATCCCAGAGGGAGCAGAAGCTGGCCTACACCCCTCCATCCCAGAGGGAGCAGAGACTGGCCTACACCCATCCATCCCAGAGGGAGCAGAGACTGGCCTACACCCATCCATCCCAGAGGGAGCAGAGACTGGCCTACACCCATCCATCCCAGAGGGAGCAGAGACTGGCCTACACCCATCCATCCCAGAGGGAGCAGAGACTGGCCTACACCCATCCATCCCAGAGGGAGCAG
>JACXGJ010001653.1:0-37218 GCA_016801105.1 Esox niger
TTTTGCCACTCAAGTGCCTTTTTGGCATTAGTTATGCCCACACTGTGCCCTCCAAACAACATTTTTCTCCTCTTTTCCACCTCGCCAACGATAACTTCTACTTCACATTGAGTGAAGTTACGTTTTTTTGATTTCCTCTCTATGTTTGCCATAATTTCGCAATCTATGAATATTAACTTGTGGGCGTTTCAAGGACTATATATGGGGAACTATGGGCGTGACATGAAGCCGCAAAAGCTGCGCTACATTTAGAATTGATTGTGATTTATTAAGGGAAAAATGCGTAGAATGTGCGTGCGCACGGTTTTATAAATCCAAATATTTCTGTGCGTACGCACGTCCTATGTTTCATCCGTACGCCATTTCTGACGCAAATCCTACGCAAAGTTTTATAAATGAGGCCCCAGGGCATGGCCCATTGATCGTAACAATGTTTATGTTGTCTATATGTGAGGGGGCCCAAGCATAAATCTTTTTATAGGGCCCAGGATTCCTGGACACGGCCCTGTTTGTAGCCTCTAATTAGTGACTTAAGATCATGGATAGGCAGGCAGCAGGTGCTTGCAATTCAGCTACAGTACAATCTGAAAGCTTGAGGCCTCTTAGGGGATGAGTTGAATGTCCCTGCTGTAGGCTTTGGGGGTGACAGTTTCTGCAGGTGAGGACGAGACTAATTTGTTTTAAAGTGATATTTCTTAGTTTCTTAATTTGACACACCATCCCTCCTAGTTCCCTTAAATAAAATAAAAATAACATAGTGGCTGATTTACTCCGCAGTGATTATGTAGCCTATGAGATTCGCAGCAATTAGTGACAAGGTTTAGTTTCCCTGGCTGTAAAATACTATTTTTTTTAAATGCTACTCTTGAGCATTTGGCGCACAAATTACAATGACAACCAATGTCCTTTTGTACAACCTGTTCAAAGGATCTATACGTGTCTTCGTTGAACTTCATATTTAGTTTTATGCATTTTTTAACGATCCCAATGTATGGGTCGCACACGCTAAAACATTAGCATTTGAAAACAGTGCCAGACACACGTAATAAACTGAAGCAGTGTTGCTGTCATAATTTGTCCCTCAGCTGCTTACAGGCTAAACCAAGGTTACTGGCCATGTTTCATACATTTGGTAGACAATCACTTTAACAGGCTCTAAATGACCAGATCACTTCAATGACATTTCTAATGTGCCAGCATCCAGAACCAATTTAACACCCAACAGAGATTTTCAATATTTAGCAATGGAATAGGCCTAGTGATTAAGGAGTTGGGATTTAATGGCTGTGTCATAAAATTTGGCAGACAGGGTCTCTTACCAAGGCAGATGGCTGATTCCCTTAATGGGATGCAGACTAAAATATATGTTACGTTCCATCTTAGAATGCAGGGAAAACAAGGGAAGGACATCCTTCAACAATATGACTCCTCAAATCTGTATGACTGAACGGCATGGTTAAATGACCTCTGCCAGCAGACTTTTACTTAGACAGGGCCCAAACGCTTGCTCACTGGTTGTGTAGTGCACATGAAATATAAGGAGTAGAGCAACACACTGCCAGTTGGGATGGAACACCCAGTCCACTGATGACAAGATGAGGCCTATTCATTAATCTCATAGCCAAGTTTGACATCTTTTGTTCAAGGAAGATAGTACGTGTTTCTATATACTGTATCGTGTCTGTTATTTGCTCAGGGCACTTCCAGCATCTTGTCTTACAGTCTACATGGAGGATGGATATCAGAGCGGTGATCACTCCATACGATTAGGCATATTCCTCTTCCCAGGTGAGGACTGTTGGTTGGGTTCTGCCCACGGACCAGTCCACAAGTTTGCTTGGCTGATCACACAGAGCAGTCCACTTAAAGTAAGGACTGCAAATCGGTCTATCCCGCCTGGACAAGGCAAACACTGCACACTGCTCTATCCCACCAGGACAACAGGATTTCTGCCTTGGAAGGTCTTCCACTCCGAAGTACGAGATGGGCATGTCTCTCCACTGGAAACCCGAGGTAGGGGGAGTGGGTGAAACTCTCACAAATCACTTCTGAAAGATTTAGGAGCCCCCTCTGGCACTGGCCAGGATGACAAGACATACAGGCTCTGGGCAATTTAGTTTTTCTTTGTGTTTTAGTTTTTTTTGTTGTTAGCAATGGGGGAAAAAAGTGATTGTCTTTTATTCGTATTTATATACAACAGTTTGTTTCTATTAATCTTTGTTACATCTTTTTGATATTCATGAGTCTCATTTTTGTATATTTATATGGAGGGAGCCGATTGGTGTGTTCTCCCACGGAGCCATGTTGGCTAGAACACCCACTGGACATGAACCTGAAAGACATGTGTCTGGACTCAACCCTAACCAGGGAGGACCCCTGAGGGCCCGGGCCCAGCCCCGCACGGGTTTATGGCTGCATGGACAAGCACAAGTCCAACTCAATCGTCATGGGTGCTGACGACAGGGCCGGATATCCATAGGTATTGACTAACCCCAAGCCTGGAACCGTTACAGAGAGGAAAGAGGTAAACAACGTGTTCCTCAACATTACAAAAAACATGACAGTAAACTTCTCGAGATAGAAGAGAGAGCGTCTCCTCAGACACACCATCCGGGTCCAAATAAGGGAGTGTTCAAGAGCTTCAAGTTCCTCATGGCGAACACTAGACTGCCTCACATGAATGCTGTTCCAAACGAACCATTGCAAATTTGTTGCACTCTATTTTATCAGTTTTTATGAACGCTTTCCAAAATCTGATCACATGGGACAATTAGTGGTGTCACACTGGGGGGAAAAGGGGTACTAAGTATAGAGGGCCCTAACATGGAGAGGAGGCCTTGAAAACATTTTGAATCTAAGAGGGGAGGGGCCTTCAGATACCGATTTTGTACATTGCCCAAAATGCTGTGCTGCACCCCTGAGGACAAGGCATTTAAAGACAACATCGTTTTACGTTTCAAATATATGTAAAAATACTAGTTAAAAGCAAACTAAAAGAATGCATATTCTATATTAGCTTAGTAATCGTAACACAATGTAAATGGTCCACCTACGCCATGGTGAAGACGATGAATCTATGTCTCTGGCACCCGAGGAAACTCAGAATGTTCCAAAGGAGCCTCACAAACTCCAATCAAAGCCCATTGTAAAACATGTCCTCAGGCTTCGTCACTGCCTGGCTCGCTTACCGCTCCCTCCCTTGAGAGTGCTGTGGTCAACCCAATAAGTCATTGTAAGGCACGCTAGCTGCCCTCCGGAACATTTGCTCCGCACAGTTCCGCAGGAAGGCCGTGAAGACCACCGGGGAATCCAGCCACCTGTTGCTGTAGTACAACAGGCACTCGACAATCGCGCACAGAAATTCACGCTCCGGGTCACGTATGTGTAATTGCACCCCACCCACTTGAACACGCACAGTTTCTGGACCAGCACGATGGGACTTTGTCTCACGCTGACACGCCCACACTGACTGAATTCTCGCAAGTTACTTTTGCTGTGCCATGTAGCATACACTGTGAACACTGGTCCATTTATTTATATCCTGTTTAATGGATTTAGTTACGCAATTTTTTATTGTTGTATTTTGTACTTTTGGGGACTTTGCGTTGTTTTATAGAGTTGACCTATTCTCTTATATTAGTCATGTTGCTTTGCTGTTGTGTATATTTCCATTAAAGTGTTTATTTGTATTTATATGTGGTTATTTGTGTTGTGTTGTCGTGCAATTGTATGGCATTTCTTGCAATTATATGTCCAGGTTGTCAACATTTGCTCAAAAAGGGCAGTGTTGTTTCTATGCCTGTTATTGTGCCTGTTTGAAAACACCCGGTGGACAACATGATCGTTGCGGTACATACGCCATACAACACATTTCGTTCCGTTTTTGGTCGATATGAACCGTGGGTCGGTAGACGTTTCTCTGACAGCCTGTCTTGTCAACCGCCTGTATCCTGTTTTGTCAATAGAAGCACATGGTCTATGTTTGTTGCAGGAAGTCCAGTGAAGTGAAGATGGCGGACCAGTCGTTGCTATCCGAGTCAGCTCTCGGGTGGTCTATTTTCACCCTTGTATTTCTGGTAAGAACACTCAGGTGGCTGTTAAAGCTGAGCTCATTGTCCTGTTTACGTTCTGAATGACTCCTTTGGTGGCAGTTGTGCTTTTTCATACGAAGTTCACAACAGCTTGTTTAGCTACGCAGCTAGCTAGCTAGCTAGCTAGCTAGCTTGGACGCTGCTGTACCGTAGTTAACTACCTTGACACCTATGATAACATAGCTACAGTATTTAGCTCACTCATAATTCCTAAATAAATACATTTCATTTTTTGTAGTTCATTACTGGGAGTACCACTGGAATAGACATGATGGTATCCACGGTTTACAAAGCTTTGTTAGTTCTGAATGAAGTCGAGTAAGCTAGCACGCTGACTGAAAGCTAGAGTATTTGATAATGTTACCTACTTTTAATTTTACATGAAATAGACGTCTCCCTTCGTTTGTTTTGTAAAGGACATTTTAGCTAACAACATGCATTATTCCTGTGTTTAGTTAGGTTGTCGGACAGGTTAGTTAGTTGAATAGTCAGTAGTTGGCTAGCATGTTGGTATTATTGAGCTAGCTAAATAGCTTACACACTGTCACATGACTGCACACGCTGAGACTGCAAAAAATAGAGGAGCCATCGTTACGCATGCAATAGCTTTTATATGAATGCCAGGCCGTCCGGCAGCATAATATTAAGCTAACACAACTTTTTCCTGCATCCTGATTAACAAGCAGAAACACCAGAGTCAGATTGCTCTCCTCCATTCCTTATAATCCAGTGAAATCCTTTCCACTTGTCTTCGTTTAGATGCAAAGCTTGTGTCATTACCTGGCAATGCAGGCAGGCACAAGGCTTAACCGTTGTTGGCTCTCTGCTTAATTGATCCTGCCTGTGAATGGCGTCCCTTAAGGATCTAAGCAGCGAACTGGTTTTAGCAGTGTCCTCACAGCTCAGGCCTAGAACGTGTGTTTGTGTGTGCCTGGAATGCGACCTTGTGATTCTGAAGATTCAGCAGCACTGTGGTGTCATTCTTATTTACAGCAACGACCTGGGGGGCAGTGTTAAAGGGGTGGGGTGGGAGAAGCACTTAAGGTTTCCTGTCTTGCTCAGGGACAGAACACAAAATAGGGCAGTGTGGGATTAGAACTAGGGACGTTCAGAATCTGATGCCCTAACCACTAGGCCACCTCACTGCCCACAAATCAGAAAATAACCAGAGGTATTTTCAGATGTTTGTTAGGACAGCATTTATAAAAATTCCTGTATGTTTATTGATTGATTTAAGCTTTTGGGAGGTGTTATGAAAAATGACGGTTTTAGCGTCTAATAGGATTTGCACCTATCACTGTCAGAAGTCAGTATGGTCCCACATGGTCATGAGTCACAAGAATGACATGAAACTGTAAACACTCAAATGTTGTTACCGCTGAAACAGCCCAACTACTTTAGCACTTTGTTGTCCCTGTAAACGCAGTTGGTATTAGGTAACCAAAGTAATGTTACGGTTAAAAAACCCTCAGTGGATTGTTCTAAAACAAAAATATCACTTCCGAAATGGCCCGTTCTAATGTGCCTTCAACATTGTGTTTCAACCTCCAGGTTATTCTGGCCTTCTGTTGGGTCTACATCCGAAAGTACCAAAGCCGCCAGGAGAGTGAGGTTATCTCAACCATCACAGCCATATGTGCTTTAGCTGTTGCACTGATAACCTCAGCCCTTCTTCCTGTGGATATATTCCTAGTGTCTTACATGAAGTACCCCAACGGAACCTACAAGGTATGTATTCTGGCGCTTCGTAAACCTTGGGATTTATGGATCTTTAGGACATGTGAAGTCAATGGTGAACCCTTAGAACAGGGACATCTTCAACCCCGTGTCCAAAAATGCTGTGACACTGCGTAAAATGTAAATAATAACAGAATGCAATGACGTGCAAATCATTTCATCTCTATATGTAACACATATCCAATGTTAAACCAGAGAAATAGCATTGTTTAATAAAATAAAATCTATGCCTGTTCTGAATTTGATGCCAGCAAAACATTTCTAAAAAGTTGGGATAGAGGTGTGTTTTGTACTGTGTTGCATCTCCTCTTTTTACAAAACTCTGTGTGTTTGGGACCCAAGAAGACCAACTGCTGTAGATTTGAAAGTGAAAGGTTTTCCCATTCTGGTTTGATAAAGGATTTCATCTGCTCATCAGTTTGGAGTCTCCTTTGGCGTATCATTGCGCCAAATGTTTTCAGTGGGTGACAGGTCTGGACTGCAGGCAGGCCAGTTTAGCACCCAGACTCTTTCTGCAGAGCCATGCTGTTGTAATACATGCAGAATGTGGTTTGGAATTGTCTTGCTGAAAACCACATTGTCTGGATGGTAGCATATGTTGCTCCAGAACCTGTATATATTGTTCAGCATTAATGGCGCCTTCACGGATACGCAAGTCACCCATGCCATGCACACTATTTTACCCCCATACCATCATGGGTGTTAGCTTTTGAACTGCGCACTGATAGCAAGCTGGATGGTCTCTCTCTTTAGCCCGGAAGATGCAGTATCCAAGATTCCTGAAAATAATTTTGATTCATGAAACCACAAGATAGTTTTTAATTTCACCTTAGTCCATCTTAAATGAGCTCGGTCCCAGACAAGGCACTGTCATGTCTGGATTTAGTTTCTTTTTTAATTCTTCTTTGTGTGGTAAAGTTTTCACATGCATTTGTTGATGCAGCAACACAGTGTTCACAGACAAGGGATTTTGGAAGTGTTTCCGAGCCCATGCCGTGATGTCCACTACAGAATCATGTTTGTTTTTAGTGCAGTGTCGCTTGAGGGCCCAAAGATCAAGGCCATTCAATATTGGTTTTCGTCCTAGTCCTTTGCATACAAAGCTTTCTGTGTTTTCTCTGGCATTTTTTATAATATTTTCTACCATAAATTATGACTTCCACCAAACTAAAACTATTTTACATCAACAAAAGTTATTCTTAACATGTTGCACTATTTGCCCACGCAGTATTTCACGGAGTGGTGATCCCCTCCACATCTTTACCTCTGAAAGACTCATGCTCTCTGGTATGCTTGTTTCATGTTACTGACCTGTTGCCAATTAACCTAATTAGCTGTGAGATTTTCCACCAGGTTCTTTTCCCGTCTTTTGTTGCCCCTGTCCAAGCATGTTGCTGGCATTAAATTCAAAGTGGGCATATGTTTTTCAAGGAACAATTTAAAAGAAATAATGTTTCAGTATTTGATTTGTTGTGTCTGTACTATTTTAAATTGAATATAGGGTTTATATTATTTGAATTCTGTTCTTATTTCCATTTTACGCAGCGTCCCAACATTTTGGGAAATGGATTGTAATAGTTATTTTGTGAACTGTCTATGAATATAGTTGCCTACAGGAGTAAGGCACAAGTAATTAATAAAAAAAAAAAAAGTTTTATATAGAACCAGTCCATAGCTTAATTAAGTTATCATAATGTACTTTAGCATGATGCGCGTTGTCATCATCGTCTACAGATATTTATACCGTCTATAGTAGATAAAAAGCCTAGCAGATTGTGGGAGAATGTGGATAGGCTGGAGAGTGAATGGCACAACGAGGATGGCATTGTGATAGGTTACTTCACTTGTAGATATTTCATAGGTAGTCATGCCTTCAACCAATGTTTGGCAATCTGTGTGTTGGATCAACTCCTTGCTAAGTTAAGGATTTAGGTTTAGAATAAGATTTTGAGTTAAGGTCACTACACAGACTGTATAACATCTACCAATACACTTTTGGGGCTCTCCAAATAAAGTAGTACCTTGTGATATTCCTTGATCTTGTCTTAAATCCTTTGGACATTGAAATAAGTGGTTTTGAAGGCCTTGTCTATGTTTTTTGATCAGCGCTGGATGCAGGTGCTGATGAGAAAAGGTTTGGATAGAATCACCTGCATAACAATCACAAATACTCATTTACTGCAGGATGGGTTTTTATGTGTTTCTCTATGTCGCGTGCGTGCGTGCGTGCGTGCGTGTTTCTTTGTGTTTGTATGTATGTGTGTGCGTTTGATGGGTGTCTGTGTGTATTCACATGTGTGTGTTGGTGTGCTTGTTTGTGTGTGTTGGCGTGCCTGTTCTCTGCAAGGTAGACAGACAGCAATTCTCTCTGGCATTCTGATCCTCTTTTAGAACCTGTGAGTCACGGACATGTCAGGTCACATCTCTGATAGAAACCCTGCCACCTTGGAGATGACAACATGACAACAATCAATAGAAAAAATCTGAGCTCCAGAAATGCCACTCTTCCTCACCGTGAAGCCAGTTGGCTTTGTTTGTTTTGTAAGAAAAGAGGAAAGGAGTTTCATTATGGTAGAAATATGAATATCACGCAAAAATGATAAATGATAAGCAATGCCTTCGTGATTCAGGCCCTTTCTCTGGTGTGTGTATTAAATATTCTACTACTTTCTCCTCTGATCTTCTCAATAATTCAAGATCTTTCTTTCTCTATTCCTTTTTACATATAAATAGGCTTGGGGTCACTGCGACAGTGTCCAGAATTAGCTTGTATCGTCTCTGATATCGGGAATTATCTTTTCCATTTACAAATAGGGCTTTTGTATTGTTTAATATACTCAACTCTGTCATAATGTTGTTTTGTCTTTTCTCTAATAACGGTCTTATATCTTCCCAATACAGGAGTGGGCAGGAAACAATGGAACCCGAGGCCAAATCGAAGACACAGTGCTGTATGCTTATTACTGTGAGTGATTTCTACTGTAGTATCGTCAGACACCCCACCTGCATGCTGCCTGAAACGTGGGTTCTTCCAAAACCCGCTCAATGTACAACAGGCCAAATGTTTCTGTGACTCAAGTGTTAACTAATATGAAAATACTAAGCCGTGAGCCCTTTGAAAATACACTTAGAGAGATGGAAGTGAATGAGAACACGTGAAGATAGAAAAGTATGGTAAGACAGTGAATGTTATGTAATGCATTAAATGACAGGAATGGCCAGGAATACACTGTTATATTACAATGTATACAACTATAGCAACTTGTTATTCGTGTCGTATATATGTGTATACGCACGCACGCACGCACGCACACACACACACACACACACACACACACAGCTTCGGAAAAAAATCAAGAGTCCACTGCACCTTTTTCTTTCCTTTCCAACATGAAGAGTGAAGAGCAGAAGGGTTAAAATTAAGCTGTACATATAATGACAAGAATAACAAGGTATACGTTGATTTTATGAATTTAGCAGATGTTCATATATAGAACGAATTACGTTTAGATAAACAATGAATTGACTATTGGAGTTGACATCCCGTGTTGTATTAGGTTTATGTTTCTACCTATCAAGCCCATGTACCCTTTTAGTCTCACTCTAAATCTGAATGGATAATGTCTCCACCAATACATCAGCGCGTTACTGATTTTGAAGTGCCACTATAGCTTCCCGCAGGTCCATGTCAGAGGGGCAGAAGTGCTTTGGTGTTTAGAAGACCTGTGCAGACTGAACACAAAAGCTGGTTAGCCTTGCGATAGTCATTTGGCAGTGCGGTTTAACAGTTCTCCAGCCTGGGGGTGGTTGTACAGAACCGTGTTCATTCCAGACCCGATGCGCTCGGATCCGAGACTCGGCTGGCTGTTTTTGGGTCCTTCCTCTTACCCCCACCCCCACCTAGATGAACCTGGCTGCCTATGACCCCCTCCCAAGTGCCTTGTTGAGGGCGATGCGGTGGTCCTGCCAAGCGGTGGGACAGCCGGTCAGGACACTGTCAGGGCTGTGGCTGTTGGACCTTCAGAGGATGAGAGGGACCGATCCAAATGGTTTCCACCTCCTAAGGGGATGAGGCACTGATGTGTGTGTGAACTATGTCGGTTGATGGGTGATGTTGACACTGAGGAACTTGAAGCTCCGAACCTGCTTCACTCCAGTCCTCTCAATGTGGACGGGGGGGGAGCGCTCCCCCCCCCCCACTCCAATCCTGTAGTCTGTGATCATATCCTTTATCTGGCTGACATTGAAAAAGATCCTTTTTTTCCTGGCACCACACAGTCCCTGACCTCCCTGTTGGGTGTCATCGACCTGGTTGATCGGGCCCACTTCCTCAGGCCTGCGCTCGGTAGACAGGGATTTAGAAAAAGGACCGAGAACCGTTTTGTCTAAAGTGAGAATATCCACTGAAACGAGTCCCGGTCCACGATGTAGCTGCCTTGGAAACCGGACATTAAGGTTAAAGGGAGAGAATCTGTCACTGTATTCATGTGTCTGGACTCATTTCCAACAACACAACTCTTTCTCTGGTTCCTTGGTCGGTAACACACAGTGACAGGGATTTAACTGTCCTCTCCTCAGTTAGTCCTCAACTGTAATGCTTCGTTGTTCTGCAGTCCAGGGGATCTGCATGAGCTGTGTGTGTTCTGGAGAGTTAGTTTGGTTCTCTGTCAGGACCCTAATCCCTGTATAGTTGACTGGAGCAGCACTAGAGGGTGTGTGTTATAGTAGAGTAGAGCAGCAAGCGGTTCTCTGAAGGCTCCTATGTGACGTTAAACTCTGTTATCTGACTGCTGGTGTTCCGATGGCCCTCGGCATGCTGGGATACGTCATTCTGAAGGCTCGGGACTTGTTGTCGTGTTCTTCTCCCTGTAAAGTGAGTCCTGCCACGGATTGGCTTCTTGGTCTGGAGCCATTAGAGTTTTCTAACAGATGCCTGTTCAAACGTCCTGCCAGTCAGTCTCGCTGGGCTGGAGCTGTTACTGCTCTTCAGACAACACCCGCCATTCGCACACGCGCGCACACCCCGCAGTCACACACGCACACTCCAGTCACACACACACACACACACACTCCAGTCACACACACACACGCACACCCCAGTCACACACACACACGCACACCCCAGTCGCGCACACACGCACACACGCACACCCCAGTCGCGCACACGCACGCACACACACACACACGCACACCCCAGTCACACACACACGCACGCACACATGCACACACGCACACCCCAGTCGCACACACGCACGCACACACACACACACGCGGACCCCGCAGTCACACACGCACACGGACGCGCGCACCCCGCAGTCACACACACACACACACACTCCAGTCAGTCACACACACACACACACTCCAGTCAGTCACATAGACAAGCTGTCTTCCCAGCCCATCACCTACCAAATCAGAAAAGCACTTCAATCAGTGACATAATGACATCTGAACATTGCCTTCTTCAGACCAGGCCAAGGCCCGTGTTCGTTAATCCCAGTGTCCAGTCCACTTCAGCGAACCACCATTCTTTACATTATTTTGTCTTCCAGACTCCTGGTCGAACCATGGATGCCACAAATATGATTTTGTCGTGGGCAAAATGGATTTCTCCATGTCACTGTCAAACGTTTGAATTAAATAATAGCCTTTACTGTGAATTGAATTACAGATAAATAAAGGAATAATGCAGAAGTAGCCTAGTTTATGTCCCATACTCTTACAGTGGAATCCCATCAGGAAGTGTATTGATTTGACGGCCAATTGGAGTGGATGTGCTGTATCCTTTGACAGGAAGTATATTTCTAATGTCGGCCAATGGGAGTGGATGTGCTGTATCCTTTGTCTGTGACACAGCAGTTATACTCTGGAGATTTGTCAGTCAGATGTCAAGGGAAGGCACTTAGTGCACACAGTACATGATGGAAGCACCATTACTCCTGTCATCTGTCCACTTCTACTGTGACAAGGGAATACAAGTAGGAAAGAGCCACTGGGAGTAGAGGGAGACAGACCGACACCGAGAAGGACCGGGCCGAAATACCGAGAAGGGCCGGGCCGAAATACCGAGAAGGCCAGACGCAGAGAAAGACTGAATGAAAGACAGACAGAGAGACGGACAGAACCCAGAGTCATGGAGTCACCACCCAGCAGCAGTAGATTTCACTGATTTGCTGAGCATCACATCACAACACTGCACATCGACAACACAAAGCATGCTGGGATCCTTACCTTTCAGCAAGACACTTTCACAGAGCCTCTCACTACATGGGGTCAACCCTGCAATACCGCAAAGCCTGGCAGCTTGTATATCCTTCAGGACTGGCTGGCCTAACTATCCCATTCTGTGGAGAACAAAGTGACGCTGAGAAAAGAACAATGGCTTACAATTCCCGTTGAGCTGGATTATACTGCAAGTCTTTACAGGGAGATTGGCTCTATAGCGACTCATTGTAGTTGTCTTTTATGTAGAGAGACACTGGCTTGATTCCATGAATCACACGGTGGAGTTTGACAGAAGTTAGACGGATGGACTTGGTCGCTTCTTTTCCTGTTCAACATTTGTTTGTCCTTGATTCCACGAGGGAAGGAGGGTGGGCGAGTCACGTTGGGCAGTTGATTAGAGATGGTTTGAGGTTGTGGTAAAAACAACGTACCTAAGACGTAAATGTGTCTCACCAAAGCAAAGGTTCAGTTGCCTTTTTGTGGACCAGTTCCACTGTCTTCGTAGATAGTCAGGATGCAACGGTCGTTGGTGGTTCTGATAACCAGTCTTTCAATTCGTTCTTGTCTAGTTCTCCGCCTTTAAGCTCAACTGTTCTGTCACTTCCCCCTTTATTGAGAAGAGTTGAAGCGGCTGTCTTGATGGAATTGATTTTGTCATTGCACCCGACAACAAAGAAACAGTTAAGTGGAGCTGGAGCCATTGATCCTCTGAAGAAACTGGAATCAACAGTTATCATTGAATCTAAAACAACCTTTTTGTGAGAATGCGTTTTGGTAGCAACTGTTGAATCAAAGCACTTGTGGTCCTTTCAGTGTGTCTGGATAAATCTGTCCAGTTACTTTGAAAAGTTTGATGTTTTTCAGGACAACTGCAGACTCAGATTTTGTAGCTGGTGGTAGAACATAATCCACAGAATGTCTCTGCAGTAGGTTGAATAGTGTTGCAGTTGTCCGTTATAATCGAAATTCAATCTAGTCTATTGCTAGTTAGTTCTCTTAATTCCATAGGTTGGTTCACAGAGAATACCTTCTGGTTTACAGAAATGACTGAGGAGTCTTATTGGTTTAGTGCCTTGCCCAGGGACTGAACAGCAACTTTTTACCTTCTTCATTCTTACCGACTTGGGGTCCCAATCAAGCAACCTTTTGGTTCCTCTCGTGGTTGTGGGATCTGACTCACCACTGTAGCATGCAGCTCCAATGCATTCTGTCTGCAGTGGAATCGCATGCCAATCAGATGTGAGGAAATCTGCATCGTTCTGCCTAAGTTCTGATCCTAGTTGGACCTGTGCCAGAGAGTAGCAGGAGTGACTGTAGCTGGGTTTTGAAGGCATTTTCTCTTTTACTTGAATATCATGTTGAATTAGTGTTATTTTGAGTTTCTCCTCTTTGTCCCTTTTGTCTGGTGACTGGTGGAGGGTGGGAGGGGGTGATATTTTTTCGGACAGCAGGGGGAGACCTAGCTCCATGAATTCCTGACCGTTCGACACTGCAGCCAGGCAGCCTTCAAAAAGAGCTTGGTTCTTCCTGATCTAACCTTGAAAGCATGATCTTTAGTCAAAGGAATAATTCTCTCTCCTACTTTCCCTTGCACTCTCTCTCCCTTTTGACGACGTTAAGAAGCATAAGTCAGAATCAACAGCGTACTCTTTTTTTGTACTCTTTACTCTTTTTTTTTTTTTTTACAATGCTTTAGAAAAAGAATTGATTTAGTTCCCAAGATAGTGACACTGTTCTTTTTGGTTTCTCATACTTTTCATAGTGATCTGATTGGTGAAGTTGTTTGCTCCTTTCAAAATTAGTTTGATTATACAATTAATGTGTCGTGATATATAATTAATTTCATCATATGGCCTTGTGAATTCCGATGCACTTACCAGTTATAATGCTTGTGATAGGGTCACCTGACCAGTGCATTCTGCCTTTCGAATGACGACGTGTCCTTGTCCCTTTATCTAGTGCTCCTTTGCACAAGTGACTTTATTACTAGTTTTGCATGGGGTAGTGTTACTTCTTACATGAAATCCATTCACTTTATTATCTAGTTGATCAGATGTTTGCTTTTTATTAGACTGATTGCTATTTGGATGTTACCATTATCTGCTGTTTGTCCTAATATTATCAAGAATTTGGGCAGGGATGTCAAGGCCACCACATTGTCAACGTAATTATGTGCACATTTGATGTTACTGATACTGCATTTCTATTGTAATTCTATTTTTCTCAACCTATTCCTGACTACGTCTGCTGAAAAGGAAGTCCCTTGAGGATGGGTTTTAATCAGCCATTGAAGTAGAGGTGCTTGAAACATATTAGCTCACGCTTTTAGAAGATGATGAACAATCTGAAGAACAATCACACATAGCAGTCTCTAACAGGTATAGCCCGGTACCTGTTAAGAAATAATATAGAAACATTTCCAAAATAAAATTCTAAATCTTGTAAAAAAAAAAAACAGTAGTACTATTACTTGTAGGAATACTAAAACTACTACAACTACTATTCATCTTTTAGAATTTAGCAGACTTTTATTCAGTAACTAACCAACTGTTGTTTTGTGTTACAAGATTGAAGCCTATTTCTAGTTTATTTAATGGCAAATGAGAAGCTAAGTCACTGAATACCAGTCCCCAAAATGTTCCTGCGTCCTACATACTCACAGTATGGTTATCTATTATTATTATTGTTATTATTATTATTATTATTATTATTATACCCAATTAACTCACAATATGGTAATATATTATTATCATATAATATTAACTTACAGCAGGATGATGATAATAATAGTAATAATAATAATAATAATAATAATAATAATACCACCCTATTAACATACGGTATGTTTATATATTATTATGATATCATTAACTCACAGTATGGTTATCTATTATAATTATTGTATGTTCTTAACTCACAGTATGGTTATCTATTATAAATATTATATACTCTTAAATCACAGTATGGTTTTATCTTTTCATTATTATAATTTCCCATTTAATCGCAGCATGATTATCTATTATTATTATTCATTTATTTTATAATGCATTATTCTTGTATGTTGAAAAGTGCTAACTGTCTTCATGGTCAGAAAGTGCGGTGTTGTGTAACGCTGTATTTACATGAGGCTACTTGATGTACTTTTGTTTATATAGCTTCTCATCGCACCACTCAAAGTGGGTTGTGTCATTGAAAGTTACAGTACATTGAAAGTGTGTACTATAAAATGATCTAGTGGCTTTTGCATCTTGCTTGATGAATTTTGGAAAATGTTTTGTAAAGTAAAAAGGACCTTCAATTAACAAACAAAGCAGAAGCTTCACCTAAAGTCCTTCCACTTGTCTTTTTAGTCTCTCAGACAGTTCTCCATGATGGTTTGATGAAGTCTGTTAACTGTTAACTGTCTGCTAAAGTCTGTTCTTCACAGTCCGTAATAACTGTGTAGCTTTTTTCTCCGAATACCTCTGTTTCAATCAAATTTCAATTTTTCAAAAAGACGCATTGCTGGTTATTTTGACCAGGGGCTCTTTGTCAGGCCTCAGTTTGTGTTATATGGAACTCAGACACCAGCCTTCAATTTAACAAGAACTGGGAGCTGGCTGAGCCTTGTAAATGGGATGTGCTGTGACCTCATGTCCTACTGTTATCTGTAAACTGGCAAAGTCAAACGGATTTGTGGGTTTCTGTGACTTCAAATTAGGTCTGTGTATCAAAAAAAGATGTACTGTATCTATTGTTTTTATATCAGAGTTGGACATATTTTTTTAAGCAAATTCTGAGGTTTGCTTGAGTAATTTGAGATAGCAAGGAATTGAATGTGATCATGGCCCCTAATGAATCTGTTAGTTAACACATTTGATTTGGATACAATAAAGACACCTCCTGTATCATATTATAAAGTGTGTGCCTGTCAGACCCGTAAGCTTATTTCCTGAAATAACTTGAACACATTCATATTTCTTAACAAGGACGAGGAGTAATCGATTTTATCGTTGCATCTGGGATATAGTCAAGATTAAAGATAAAACTATGGACAGGGTGACCTGTTGAGTCTCTCTTGGTCATGGGCAGACCTCTGCCAGTCTGTACAGCCTTATGACCGATGTATTGTAACCATGACAGAGGTCACATCGTTCATTGGTTCATGTTTAAACGGATCTGAAATGTAGGCATCAGCGAAATCCCATATACATTCATAGATGGCGAAGTGAGGTGGGCAGTCTGCTCTGTATTAGTGTACTGTTCATCTATGAGGCAGGTTGGTCTTTTTCTGGTATTTTTTGATAGGGCTTTGTTGGTCTGAACTTCCAATTGAGGTCACTCTTCCTGATTCAGCGTTGGATGCGTAGCCATTTAACAGGTTAAAGGTTGCCACGCGTCATCCTCGCCTAGCGTTTGGAATTGTCCTAGCGCTCAGTGACAGTTGTGACGGGGCTCATGATGCTAGGTCGCTAGCACGGTGCCGTCTTTGGCTGCAGCAGTTGGTTTGTGAGGAACACTGAAGACGTGATAGTGAGTTTCCTTTTTGGAATTAGGATTTGTCATGAAGACGTGTTACCGAAAAGCAGTCGTCTCACGTTGACCTGCATGTACGATTTGAAAATGTCTGACAAGGGTTATGGGACTAGATCTGATGTTGGTTCCATGAACAGCAGGTTAATGGGTCTCACTGACACTTCAGCCTCACTACACAGGTTGTATTCTCCTGGCGTCAGCATCAGGTCAACGTGATGTTCTACCTTTTACATTAGAAAACAACCAAAGCCGCGACTCGTCCTCATTAGTTTCATTCACAAGATCGAATTCACTCTGCCAGCCAGAATCAAAACATGGCGATTAATGAGCTCAGATGCTGCCATTAGGTTGGAGAGGGGCAGTGCACCAGCTTTCATTGATTTCAAAGCAACCTTTCCCTTTGGCGACAGCGTCTGACGCCAAAGGCTGTTGTGTAGCAGGGCCATAATAAAGGATTTTGAAAGCTTTGCCTCTCCCTTTCCCAATCTGCTGCATTTCTGCCTGCATTTAAGCCTTTTCGTCTTCCCAGACCAGGCCGCTGGTGAGCAGCAAGCACTTCAAAGCATTGGGGCGTGATGAGACCCCTCCAGCAACAGGCTGACACCCCTAAGCTCTCTAAATAAATCATGGATGCTTTCAGATCATACAGATAGAGAGAGATGAAGTGGGAGAGAAATCAGAGGGAGTGTGAGAGAGGGGAGGCAAGAGGAGAGAGAGGCTTGGATCCGCGAGGAAGGGTGAGAGAGAAGGAGAGAGGGGACTTGGGTTAAGAGGAGAAAGATGGGGGAGAGGAGATTGAGAGGGGTGGATGAGGGAGATATGTGGTGAGGGACAGGGGTGAGAGAGGGGTGAAGGGGGCGGGGGGGTTGGGATTGGGGAGAGAAATAAAGAAGGGAGTTGTGATGAGAGAGAGCACATGATGAGGTGAGGTGGGGGACAGAGAGGGTGAGAAAGATATGGTAGGGGAGCGAAAGGTGAGTGAAGCTGAGAGGAAGGGATGGATTGAGAGAGAGAGGTAGAGAGGGTGAGAGAGTCAGGGATGGGAGAGGCAAAATTGAGAGTTGGAGGGAGAGAGGGCGGGGGGGTTTGTTTCTTAGCCATAGTGTGTGTGCTGTGTGTTACTAACAGAACGAGCTGGTCACCGGGGCTAGCGGATCGCTGTCCGAAACCTCGGACAGATTGAATTTCTATTGGACCAGACGGTCGTGGGAACTCGTGTAAGATAAGAACGTTTGGGCCCGAATCACAGAAGAAACGATGCAATAGAATACATGTATTTCGGCAGTACAGCCGCCTTCTTCAGTCCAATATCACAGTTCTGCTTCATTTTCAACCACCCTTCTAAAAATAAGGGTCCCATACAGAACCTTTTTGAGCTGCCAAAGCCATATGAAATAATCCATTGATCCCCTTTTTCATTCTAGGCCTATATATATATAAACCCGCTTTTCTTCTAGCTGGAGCTGTTACTTTGGCTCTGATGGAGGATGATTTTCAAATTAACATTGAAGAAGAGGATTGCGTGTAAAGCTCTGTCTGAGGACTGGGCAAGTCAGGCAGATTAAAGGTTAAGCAGTTGAAGGGAAAATGAGAATTTTTTAATTCAACTAACAATTTGCCTGCTAATGGGGTGACGTATTTCAGTTAGTTTTAAAGTGTTGCCTTAGAAGTATACATGCAATTTGTTAAGAATGACAAAGGCTAGTAGTCACTTATTGAATCTGAATGGTGAATAAGCCTACCAAATGATTACTCTGCCATCAACAGTAGAACATTTTCCATATTTTTATTCAAGTTTCAAATATGAAAGAAAGACAGAAAGATGATTCCTCGTCTGACGTTTTTGATGGACCCCATCATAGCATAAGTAAAGTTAAAGAGGAATACTCTAGGTCAGGTGAACGTTAGAGACCTTCTTGTTGTCTGAATCCTGTGACAGGGAAAACCACAAAATCATATTGTTGTGACATGTTTTTCTCTTCCACTGACTGGAACTGGTACTGTTGTTAGGTACGGTTATCACAGTGTCAGTGTGTGTCTCTTGGGTGTTCTTGCCTTAACTGGCAACCCGTGCCACAACCCTTCAAACCTTCACGTGTCTTCAGCGGCTTCTTCCCCAGTACAAGGCTGGGCCCGCTCGTCTCTGATTCCCACTACTGGGCCAGTGGAGTCTGCTAAAGCCGCTACGCCGGCCCAGTTGCTCATCTGCCGTGGAGCCGGATGAACCCGTGTGATAGGACCAGATTTCCTGGCCAGCTTGGTTCACTGTGTCAGGTTGGGGGGGTGGGCGGCTGGCAGCACAGGGGATGGACGGACGGGTGGAATAGCTTAGTGGGCTTATTGTCTCGGCGCCAAAAGGATGCGGCCCAGCTACCTTCTCCTCATCAAGAATGAAATGTGCTGTTCTGCAAACGGACCTCAGGAGTGGCGGCTGCTTTGGGGATCCGAATGGTATCCAGAGTGTTCAACGCAAACCTTTTCTGTTTATTATGTCCATTCTGTTTCATTTTTATTTCTACTTTGAGAAACTGGATTGGTGAAAAGTCCTATTTATTTCCCCCCAGTGAATGATGGGTAATGGGTGGATGTCTCTAATGTGGCACGATGCATTGAACCCAACGCTGCAGGATACAGCAAATGGAGACACACACACACACACACACATACACTGAACAAAATTATAAACTGAACACTTGTTCTAGCCCCCATTTATCATGAGCTAAACTCAAATATCTGAGACTTTCTCTGTGTACACAAAGGCCTCTTTCTCTCAAATATTATTTACAAATCAGTCTAAATCTGTGTTAGTGAGCACTTCTCCTTTGCCGAGGTAATCGTTTCGCCTAACAGGTGTGCCATGTCAAGATGCTGATCAGACAGCATGAGGTGTGCCTCAGGCTGGTCACAATAAAAGGCCACTCGAAAATGTGCCGTTCCATCACACAGCACAATGCCAGAGATTTTGCAGGTTTTGATGGAGCGTGCAATTGGCATGCTGACTGCAGGAATGTCCACCAGAGCTGTTGCCTGTGAATTGAATGTTTGGCAGTACATCCAACCTTTGGAGATGTGTTCTCTTCATGGATGAACCCTGGTTTTCACTGTACATGGCAGCATGGCATTGTGTGGGTGAGCGGTTTGCTGATGTCATTAATGTGGATCGAGTGGCCCATGGTGGCGTTGTGGTTATGGTATGGGCAGGCATGTGTTATGGACAACGAACACAGGTGCATTTTATTGTTAAGTGCACAGAGATACCGTGACGAGATCTTGAGGCCCATTGTTGTGCCATTCATCCAAGACCATCACCTCATGTTGCAGCATGATAATGCACGGCCCCATTTTGCAAGGATCTGTGCATAATTCCTGGAAGCTGAAAACATCCCAGTTCTTGCATGGCCAGCATACTCCCCAGACATGTCACCCATTGAGCATCCCATTGAGGGATGCTCTGGATTGACGTATACGACAGCGTGTTCCAGGTCCTGCCAATATCCAGCAACTTCAAACAGGAGGTGTGGACCCACGTTCCACAGGCCACAATCAGCAACCTGATCAACTCTATGTGAAGATGTGTTGCACTGTGTGAAGCAAATTGTGGTCACACCAGATACTGATCTGGTTCTGTTAGGCCAAAACGGTTCCATAAGGACAGGCCAGAACGGTTTCTCGTCTCTCAGGCCAGGCCAGAAGGGTTCTGTAAGGACAGGCAAGGAAAGATGGGTTCTGTATGGACTGGCCATGCTAGGCTAGAAGGGTTCTGTAAGGACAGGCAAGGACAGATTGGTTCTGTATGGACTGGCCATGCTAGGCTAGAAGGGTTCTGTAAGGACAGGGCAGAAGGGTTCTGTAAGGCCCGACTGTGCTGCTGCCACCCTTGTTTCCTACTCCTGATGATCCTCATACAGGACCTCTGAAATCTCTGGACATGTCCATGATCATTACTGAGCCTCTCCCCACTGTTCAGTGATGGGAACATGTTGTGTTAACACCACCCTATGCAGACTAATGGAAGTAGACTAATTAGGGATGATCCTAGCTGAGTGAGACGTGCCCCCCGCTGTCAAGGAAGTTCCCCCATTCAAGACGTTGCTGGAGGCCGCAAATTATCCCCGCCCCAGTTTACCCAAGACATATCCCCGGACTGGTCAGGACCTAGCATGCAGGGGCTGGGCTCAAATGCACTCATAATAGCCGCCTTCCAATCTGGGTTTGCTAGTGGAGGTCGCCAGTCTAACCCATTTAAACGAGACGCCCACACAAAGCCCTCGCGGGTGGGTTTGTGTGGTTTCCATCCTTCGGGTCGGTAACTCATCCTGATAATGTAATGTATGAAAACACAGCCTGTCCTGCCCTGCGTGTCTCTGTCTGTGTGTTTCTGTCACTGTGTGATTGTGCGTGCGTGCGTTTATGTGCACTCACTATTCAGGTCTTGTACGCGGCTACTTTAAGAAATTGATCCAGCTCTGGCTCCTGCAGCGCGGGATAGAGAGCTCTGTGGAGCCCTTCTCTAAGCGGGGGTTCAGCACCTATTCGCCGGCTTTCAACGTGCATCTGGAGTGCCCGGCAGTTGGACTTGCTCAATTTAGCCAGGCGACAAGCTCCAATGAGCTTGAGTCCAGGTCTGCCTCTCACGTCTTACCAGAGGGAATGGCGGGACTGGCTTTCTTTCAATCTGATAACGTTGGCACTGGGGCTGCAGACACCAAACAGAGACCTTCTGCCCTCTAGTGCCCCCTAGATTGCAATTCACCCGACCACGGGGGCCGGGGACATTGAGGGTTGGGAGGGGTTGGTGGTCGGCCTGTGGATTCCGAGGTCAACCTTCTTTGAAGTGGGCCCACAGTTTAGCCGTGTTGCGCGTGACCCGGACAGTGTGTCATGCGTGTGTGATACGCGTTGTCGCGGCGCATCACCATCCTCGAGGACGCTTCGGAGCCGGGCCGGTGAGACGTTACACGTACTTCCGCGCGCCTTCCCAGAGCTCCTGATTTCCACAGGACTGAGTGGCTGGTCGCCCGTCTCCCATTTCTCTGGACACATTTGGCCCCCTATTGTCTGTTAAGGGAAAGACGCCTGGTGCTTTCCATTGTATTGATTTGGATTATATTGTGGCCAAAGATCATCTGGAGAAAGGCCTCTTGTCGCCTGGGGTGGTATTCATTCTGTGTCTGTCTGTCTGTCTGTGTTGGTTTGTGCGTGCTTGCGTGCGTGCCTGCGTGCCTGCGTGCGGGTCTCTGATGTATCCATCAAGCCGGGGGTATTCTGTCATCAGTATTCGTGCCGTCGCCTCGTCATAGGACAGTCATGCCCTGGAGGCGGGCCTGCAGAGAATCCAATACAACAGCAAATTATCAAGCAGCCTGATTTGTAACCTGACGAGGCTCGGCGCGGCCGACTGGTAGCACCGCCTCGGTGGAGGACCGGGCCAATTTACGAGCCGGCGACCATCAATCACAGGTCCTGCTTGGCCCCCCCCCCCGTGTCCCTGTCTGTCCCCCTGCCTGCGTGATCCCTGCACCGGCTTGTCCCCAGAGAAATACAAATAAACTGAAAATGACAGGGGAGAATCTAAATAAATAAATGTAAAAAAAGATGTGGGCGCTGGTTTAGTGTTTCTCCGTCCTGTCCGGAGAGGTGGAGGCGTGACCCTGGTGTGGTTGTAACCCGTAGGGCTACGCCCATCTGAACCAGAATCAGAACAGTTGTTTTGATGAGTTCTCTGCCTGGCCGGGTCACCTTGACTGTTAAGTTTCCATTTGCCTCAGTGTCTGCTCCCTTGGCACATGACAAGGACACAAGGGAGTAGAAAGACTAGCATCCAGGTGGAGCTGTGCTCTGTGAAGTGTTGTCCTCAGCTACTGGGGAGTAGTGGGGGCAGCGTTGAGTGGTGGAGGGGGGCTTCACGGAACTGAAGATGCATTGTACCAACAGGGTCTATGATCATCAAACCCCCAGATGTGCTGTGGGTGTGCGTGTGCAGACGCAGTTCCCTAAACCTAACCCTTACCCTAAACTTAACCCGTACGTCAAAACTCATTAACATGTATGCCTAAACTTAACCTAGCCATTAAGTCTAAGCTGAAACCTAAGTGATAGTGCCTAATTGGATTACCTGAAATTAATCCAGTTTTAACAGTTCTCAGCATTGTGTTTTCCCCTAAACCTAGCCCGTGAGCCAGAACATAGCATTTTCCTTATCATGAACCTGTCAGAAAACCTTTTGGGAACTCATTTTTTATTTTCTATCTTTGTAGGGACAACAGGTCCTTATGTGTATGCATGAACCTGGATCACGCACGCACGCATGTTCCCACAGCCTCTTAGATTTCCACCAATCATCCCAGTTCTTTGTTACAGGAGTGTTTTCACTGGAAGGGCCCCCTGACATTTCAACATCTCATTCTCACATCAGTGTCAAACATTTCTGCTGTCTAGGAAGGACAGGACACAGCGACACACACACACACAGATGGACACACACACACACAGACAAATGGACACACACCCACACACACACACACACACACAGACAAACAGACACGCGCACACACAGACAAACAGACACAGACAAACAGACAGTAGTTGATGCCCTTGCACTATGCATGCTATGTGCGTGCATGCGTGTGTGCGTTTGAGAACCGGCCTGACCTTGTGTGCTCCGCTGAGAGTCACACTGACGTTCTTTCGTTTTTGGGTTTCTGTTCAGTTGGCTGTAGGAAGGAAATGATTCAAAGGTGCGCTCCCTGTTGTGCCTGTCTGATGGAACACTCTTTGACCATGACGGGTACATGGTGCCCCCCCCCCCACAAACACTAACACACACCTGTACCGATTTGGTAAAAGGCCATGATTGGGGAACTCAGAGGCAACATAACAAGGAAGCTCTTCCAGGACTGAAATTGGCTTGATCTCATGCTGGCTCTCTGAATACCAACCTGAGTTTTTTCTGTCAGGAGATGTGCTTTCAAAGACACTTTAGAATGAGGGAAAAATCAATATAGTGACAATTGGGGATATTCTTTTTGACAATTTGTTGCAGCTTATCTCGATTTTACAATACGGGAATATTTTCGTGTTGATCGAAAACAATGTTTGCCTCTGTAGCACATTCATTCCCTAATATATTTTTAACAAAAGCCAGTATGCTTTCATCACCATGATTTGTCAAACTTGTTTTATTAGGTCTCCCTCGTCACCGAGGAGCAGATAGAGGTTTCTTCAGCAATATGGTTGAAACATTGAATCTATGGCAACTAATCAACAACGATGATAAAGTTGAAAACGGAAAAACTGTTGGAAATCAATTATGGGATATTTTGGTCTGTGTGGGACATGGCAACACATTTATATTGAAAAATGTGCAAGAGGCTCTGGGTATACCACTGGAAAGACATGTGTAAAACGTCACGCTGGTGAGTGTAAAGAAAGACAATTGTGCGTCGCTGAACTCGCGTGGCCAAAGAGCACCAAGGCAGTGCATACACGCAGATAACGCGTTGGAACCACGACATCGCCGGTTGAAGACGGCTCAGCGCCATTCCTTAGCCGTAAACAACCGGGCCATTTGTCTGCTTTCTGTAGAGTAACATTTAGTTCGACTTAATGGCAGGACTTGTGTTTTGAAGTGAGACATCGTTCATCTAGAATGCGTGCTTGAGCAGCGCATTGCGTCTTGTTAATGCCTTCGATCCGGTTGCCTCACCTGTCTGCAGGGAATTTGTTAATAGCAAAGCGGCGTCTGACAGGCTACATACTATCTTCGTTGTTACTCAGTGTTTCCTACACAACTCTGTTTCCTACACAACTCTGTTTCCTACACAACTCTGGGTAAGCAGTGGGAGTAAGGATTATCCTGGGTTGGGTCTGGAGGCAAGGTTTTTTTTTCCTGGTGTTCAGACCTTTGCTTTTGACATGCAGGCGAGACAGTAAAGTTTTTGTTTTTTGTTTTTACTGTGACAACAAAATGAAATATTGAGGGTTGCTTTATTTGTGTAATGATGATGAATGTGGTTTCTAGCTTATCCATTCTAAAGGTTGACAGAGAAATCTGGGCAACAAATAGACTTTTATTATAATAAAGTACGTTATTGGTTTGCTATAAATCACAACTTTCATAGTCTACTCATACTTCAGAGTATTTTTGTCTCCCAAAAAGCGGTTGAAACACTTCCCTACAGTCTCCTGTGAACTCCTCATTCATTTTGTCAGGCTTACTTATGTGGTTCAATCACTTTGTAACAAGAAAACCAATATGGATGAATGTCTCAGTTATTGCTCAGAGCTTTTTGCAGACCTAGCTTAGTAACCAAGCTGCCTTAATCATTATGTTAATGCAGTAAATAACGTGAATTCCGACAATAACTCGGAATTGAAGTCCGACTGCGCGCTCGGAATGGCAATGTGCACAAAAATAGAATAGCGTTTTGCGGTGGCAGCGTGGATTCCGTGGTCGTTTAACTCCAGTTGGTCCAAGAAACTAGCAAAGGTAAAGGTGATTTTCCGCCCTGTTCATGTAACGACAGCAGAAAGGTTTATAATGACCTGGCAGACGGGCTGTAGTTATGGCAGCAGCTGAATCCGCGGAATACGAATGCATCCATGAAAACAAGACTTGTTGGTCTGGGATTTGACGTACCGCTTTCACACTGGCATCAAATGAAGGCGGTAAAATAGTTTATTTTGAGGGATTCTTTTTTTGACAGAAAGTAATAATTAAAGGTGAATAGTCTTGGTTGACTGGTAGTTGATGGTTGTCTTGATTGGTTGTCACTCAATGGACACTTAAAACACGACTTAAGAAAAGGAATTATATTCAGAAAGCTTGTCGGGTACTTTTAAAGTGCACTATAGGAGGACATTTTATGAATGACAGAGGAGAGGGCATGTTATTATTCCGTTGTTATATTAAAAGCCAGGGCACCTCTGGTCCTGTTTGAAAATGTTGGCATGTAAAATGAAGAACTACTCTTAAAGGGTATGCACAGCAAAATCTACACCTTTACCGAATATAGTCAACATTTGAACCGAGGCAGGTGTGAAGAGTATCAGCATGATATTTATGGAATATAAATATTAGAGCATAATCCAATCCTTAGACAGACCCTTGTTGTGGTCTTAGAGCCACCTTACCTCAGAATTAAGTTTGTCAAAGTTTTAGCATGTTTTTTTGTCCGTGCCAACGCGCTGCTCCCTTTTCTTCACCTGCATCTGTCTTTCACCGTCCTCCGTAGTTAACAGGGCTACATTTATAACATTATCTCCATTCACCTAATGTTTGGGTCACGTGTATCCAGGAGAGATTCTGGACTGCTTCCTGTCTGTCTATATGGCCTGATAGCTGCCTCTGCCTGCTTTCCGTCTGCGTTTATATAGCCTGGTTACCGCCTTTGTCAGGTATCACATTCCTTGTCTTACCATTCTTGTATTTTGCAAAAAAGGAGACTAATAACCACTAATGACTACAGTGTTTATTTTTCGTTTGATTAAAAACATCTTGAGGTAAACTATTTGCTGTTCCTGCGTTGGTGCTCAGCCTTTATTAACGTTGGAAGGGAGAGAACAATTATTAAGAAACTTTTAACATATTTGAATGAACTTTTTCCCCCCATTATCGTTAACATTGATGACACGTTACTTCGCAGGCAAACTTCGAAATATCTTCTTTGCATCACTTACTGTAATATTCAGAGTTCAAATTCAGTATGATATGTTGAAAACACAACCGCCAAGCAATGATCTAAAATTCATGTAAGATTAAATATTTGTTTTGTTTATTTTTACAGAACTTTTTAAACCCAGATTGCATGTTTTGATGTTTGATATTCGACTTTTAATAAATCCTTAGAAATGCTCTTTAACTTCCCACCCGGGAGGAAGTGATTTGGAGGAAAGAAAGAAAAAGGCCAGAATAACTTAGTAAAAGGCTATGATTTTCTACTTAATTATTTAGTTATCTCGTTTATATATTTACTGTATCTTTTCTATCTCTCCCTCCCTCCATTTTTTTCTGTCTGTTATCTCCCTCCTTTTCTGTCTCACTACTCTCTCTCCCCTCCCCCTTTCTCTTGCCTATCGTTCACTCGTTCCTGCTTTCTAACTCTTTTGGTCTGTCATTCTTTCTCCCTTGCTCACGTTCTCTAATACTCTTTCCTCTTATATAAGTCTAAGTCTAGGGCAGTGCCGGTCACATATTTCTTAGGATGCCACATTCCAACCCCTGGAGAGCTGGGGTTGTGTGGTCACAAATGTATATGGTATTGAATAGATTTTGGTTTTATATCACTATTGACTTGGAACATCAGTTGTTTTGGTTCACATTGTTGTGCAGTAGGACACATGGATGTTTTAGAAATAAATGTGTGAATTAATTTGACAAATCTTTAGCAATCTTTATTGCTAGTATGTCAAGAAAATGTATTAGAATGTATTTGGCAAGTCAGGGAAAGGCCCTCAGTTTGAAGGGAATATACGTGGATGATTGCTATTCATCCGAAAGGCTACGGGAAGCTCAGGGACGATGCCCAGGCATTCTTAACGATCCTACTGTTGTTTGTAGGTAATCAGTTGAACTTCTTGTGTTAGTTGTTCTGCTCAGACGAATCAGTGTCTTTTATCGTTGCTGACGGTAACACCTTTCAGCGATCGGGTCACAGTCGGGAGTAGCTTCAACCGGTCACAATCTGGAGCCAGATTTTCAAGCAGCGCAAGAAGCTTTTATCGCTGAGTTTGCTCAGTGCTCCGGATTCCTGGCATTCTGTGCATTTGGCTGACTGGGTTTAACGCGGTGACATTCTTTCAGATTGTTGCTGTGAGTGGCCAGTCAAGTCACCTAGAGGCATGCCAGGGCTCTTCCTGATCCAGGGGATTAATGATAAGCTCCCCTCCCCCAGCGAGGTGTTCCATACTCCCTCTTCCTTTGTCCATTAGAGATTCCTTTTAGTCCGATTCTGTTGAGTCCATGGTGCCAAGCATGTTGTCAAGCTCAATAAAAGCCCTACCAATGCAGTTGAAATAAAACAAATTAGTATTTGAAGCCAAGTCTGTTTGTGAGGAATGCATGATCTTCGTAAATGCGGAGACTGGTTAATGGAGTCATGTTCTTGTGCGTTAGTGCTTGTGCACGTGTGTACGTGTGCTTGCTTGTGCTTGCTTGTGTGTGTTATGTCAGCCGTTTGCTTCATACCCACATGCAACATGCGTGCCCTTAGCGGCTGGACATGTTGCGCCTGTCTCCTCTCCAGACATTTGTTTCTTGTCACCAGTCAGCCTGCAGGAGACTGAACCTGACTGAGGTAACTCCGCCTGGCTGCAAACGAGCACAAACCAACTCCTAAGTGGAGCAATGAGAGCGGCTTTATTGAAACAGATGTCCTGCCAGGTTGTCACTTACACTGCTGGAGGACAAAAGCAAAGCGCTAACACGTTGACGATCATTTGATGACTGTGTGTGCGTGCGTGTGCGTGCGTGTGCGTGCGCAGCTCCAGTGTGTTGTCTGATGTATGCCTAGAGGCCAAGTCTCTACTAGGAACCATTGTTGGGTACTTTACTTGCACTGTGTGACTGGCTTAAATGCAGAGAAATGAGTTTAGGTCTGTACCTTTCATTGTAGAGTGTCTGAATATGCGTCACACCTATTTGAAGTAGCCAGTCTACCTTATTAATAATGGTCACCACACAAACCACTAGTTACATTAATCAATGTCCTGCATCAAGAGGATCAAAATTACTGTACAATGTTCCTGTGTTCCTGCAAAAAAAAAACGTCATCATGGAAGTCTGCCCAAGATACCATTATAATGGCCAATGGCCAACCAGCGGTGCCACTCAATCATTTGAGGTGAATATTCAGTGACTCAGGAGTGCAATTACCTCTGTGACTCTATATTTCCAATTTGTATTTCTGCCATGCATGTTCAGTATGCTGAGTATGAACACCAGTCTCAGGATCAGCAAAGTTCCTTTAATGGCAGAAAGACTAATTGCTAAATAGTTTCTTCAGGTTTGATAATTAGGCCCATGTTTATGGCAGGTTATGTTGGCTTGGTTACTGTCAGGTCTTCATTACAAAGTCACTGACTGAAGTTATGTTGTCTCGGTAAATGTCAAGTTGTCATAACAAAGACATTGACATGTCATGTTGCCTCAGTTAATGTCAAGTTGTCATAACAAAACCTGCCAATGTCTTTGTTATCTCAGTTAATGTCAAGTTTCCATAACAAAAACATCCCAAACAATGTCAACCTTGCATAAAAAATGACATAATGAACCGATTAACACCTAGGGACAACATTCATACACATTCAAAATGATTCCTTCATGTTTCATGTCTATGACAGTGTCATGTCACTCTTATGCACACCCCTTCAAATAAAGTGTTACCACATAGTGTTTCATGAGCATAAATTGAGTGCCGTGCAAAAAACTATTTCCCGTGATATGTTATGAAAACCGAGCGCTATGTATGCCCAGTCAATCTCTTTAGTGGCGTATGTTGGCCACTTCAAAGCCACAACAATAAGTAATAAAAGAATAAATGCTTTTAGCAAATAATGTTTTGTGAGACAAGGAGGCAAGCCCATTGTCGGGTACCTCTGGGGCAAACTAAGCTTCACCGACTGGATGCCCGACTCTAAAGTGCAGGAGAGGAATGTCCAGGAGAGGGAGGGGCTGCCATCTAAGTAACAGGGACATGAGTCACCATAGTGGCTCTGAGGGGAGGGGTGGATGGACAGTCTTTAATAAACAATGGGGTGGGGGGGTAAAAGGGAAGGGAAGGGCTGGAAGTGAGAGACTACCTATTTGCCTCAGGGCCAGTTGGAAAACAAATCAACTGATGACCTCTTGTAGGGTCATCGGCTATTTCGTGCATCTTTGTTGATCGTTGTGCTCATCAATCAATACAAAAAACATTTGGGTGCACTTTATTTTGTTCACTGAGTGTGGTGAGCATGTGGATGCCATTGCTTTGTCACTGCATGCGGTTCAGAGACTTCTGAACCTGGGCGCCATGTACGTTACTGTTAACATTTCCTTTAAAAGTAGGGGAGCCGACCCAGAGGAAGCCAGTGTTTCTGCTGCATGTATTATACATCTATCTTGGAAGTATTTGAGTATTTAGCATTTCACTGGCTTGAACCGCAGTCCAATGTATTCTGTTGCAAGATACTTTCGAGCACGGCTATTCAAATCGGGCCTCGAAGCCAGTTCCATTTTTTCGTTCTAACCCTCTAATCAGGGACTCATTCAGATTGAAGACACCAGGTGGGTCCAATTAATGATGAGGTAGAACCGAAAACCACCAGGCTCCAGCCCTCATAGGGTTACATTTGAATACCCCTACTTTATAGGTTTGTGTTTATGTACTCCTAGGCTAATTAAAATTGTGTAATATCTTCACATTACTTTGCATTTGAGTAATTGAAGTGATGTTGTTCACCAGAGTCCATTAATGGCAAAACTAGGGTTAAGTTCATGGTTTAAGGGCACAACACTGGATTTTTCCCATTTATGTGGAATCTGCCTGCCATATCAGGAGGGTGAACATAGTTTGAGAGTGTCTTTTTCTTGGATGCGTTTGTGTTAACGCTGGGCCAAAGTGCATGCCGTGAAAGATCGATGCTTTTGGGACTTTCACAACATTCACTCAGATTTGTATAAGCAACCGAGTATAGATGGTGAGATGGGATGTTTGGTAATCGTTAAACGCATCAGGTGCTGTAATTTTAGCATTCGTCCTTAGGGAAGGACATTGCAGTAACCTACCTCATAAAAACATCATGCTGTTTTGGCCTAAAAGTGCAGTCAGATAACCTGATCAATTATTAAACACCATCCACTCACATATTGGACCCAGAGTTAAAAGATTCCTACAGAAGCGTTGAACTTCTATCCTTCCACTCCTCAGTGGACGCCCTGTTTAGTCCATGGTACAGCAGATGTCCTGCATTGAGGTGATGTTCACAGATTGCTCATGGCCAAGCCCAGCATAGCTCCAGCCTTACTTTCTCTCATGTTCCATTTAGTGGGAATGTCAAAATAATTTTCACAGAATTTCGTTTCAGAAGATTGTCACCAGGTTGTTTCGCTTCACCAAGTAGGCCTAGATAATGTTTTATAACCTGTAGGCAGAGTTTTTTGCTCTAACGCTGGGATAGCTGTGAGTCAAGGCGTTATGTTCATTTGATTTACCCTCTGAAGGAAAATTGTTGTTAATGCGAAATTAACCATGTCTTTCATAAAAAAACGTATGTTTTGTATATCCTTCTTTGGCTTGTACCTCTAGTTACAGTACATATAAAAAGAATGAATCCAACCAATGACCATATACATTAAAATAAGTCATACATTCCCTGACATGCTTTACTTTTTTATTTGTGATCCACATCGATTTAACAAAGGAAAACCAACAACTTGCATTGACTCAACCATTCTGATCACAGCGAGCAGAGCCTTTTGGGAAACCAGAGGACTGAACGTTAACCAACCGCATCTCTTCCCCTCTCTTCCTACAGCGCTTTACTCCATCATCCTCTTCAGTGTATTCCTGTGGATCCCCTTTGTCTATTTCTACTATGAGGAGAAGGATGACGACAACACTGACAAGTGTTTGGTGAGACGGCTACTGCATGGATTTTTACTGTCAAGTACAGGCACACAGACTGACATGGCTACCAAACACAGAGAGCATTATGTCGCACCCACCTACATAGCTGGTTTATATTGCACTATGTCGCGCCCACCTACATAGCTGGTTTATAATGCACTATGTGGCACCCACCTACATAGCTGGTTTATAATGCACTATGTCGCACCAACCTACATAGCTGGTTTATAATGCACTATGTCGCACCCATCTACATAGCTGGTTTATAATGACCATATCGCCTAGCCGGCTCATGTTGCTCACAGACAGTCTTCTGAATGAGGTGCCTGGTTGTGGTTGATGCGCTCTGGACCGCGGTCGCTAGGTGTCCGTCTCTGGGAAGGTAGAAATGGTCCATGCATGTATTAATTATTTTGGACTTAATCCCATCGGCTTTGGTCCCACAGTGACGCGATGGCCTGTGTCGTGAGGGATTACTCTCCTAATGAAAATTGAGAGGCTCAATGTGAAAACATCAGTCTCAATTGCTAGAAACACTCTCCCTCAATATGAGTGTATGGAGGGCCCCTCAGAATAGCCACAGAATTGATGCTACTTGCGCTTATAAATAATGAAGATATATGCTACAAAGAACACACACACTGTCCCTGTTAGAGACACTGAAAGAGCATGGGAAAGTATAGCAGTGGTTTGACTGGGCATACATGATCTCTTCTACTGTAAATGCAGAAATGTTGTAATAAAACCTGTTACCCCTCTCATTAAACACGTGTGTATTGTTGAAGTATTGTCATGACGCGTTAGTGAATTAACCTATAGTAAATTCTGCTGGGATTAATCCATAGTGATCCTGTGGTAAAGGATCCTGTGGGGAATGATCCTGTAATAAGGATATTAAGGGATTGTTTCTGTTGTGAATAATTATTTCCTGATGGATCCCAAAATGATGGATCCCATAGTGAGTGATCCCGTAGTGAGTGATCCAGCAGTTCAGTGAGTGATCCAGCAGTTCAGTGAGTGATCCAGCAGTTCAGTGAGTGATCCAGCAGTTCAGTGAGTGAACCAGCAGTTCAGTGAGTGAACCAGCAGTTCAGTGAGTGAACCAGCAGTTCAGTGAGTGAACCAGCAGTTCAGTGAGTGAACCAGCAGTTCAGTGAGTGAACCAGCAGTTCAGTGAGTGATCCAGCAGTACAGTGAGTGAACCAGCAGTTCAGTGAGTGAACCAGCAGTTCAGTGAGTGAACCAGCAGTACAGTGAGTGATCCAGCAGTTCAGTGAGTGATCCAGCAGTTCAGTGAGTGATCCAGCAGTTCAGTGAATGTTCCCATTGTGATTGATCCTACTGTACAGTGAGTGATCCTACTGTGACACTATTGTAAACAATACATGCCACTGTGGGTTTCATCCCTTACGTCTGTGTTTGTTTTTGAGCTGACAAGAGCACTTTTTCTCATAGGCAGGGAGTCCTTTTGAATCATTACTTTCAAAGCAGCCTGAATAGTAGCGGTCGGAGTAGGGCGTGCGTGCGTGCGTGTGTGTGTGTGCGCAGGATGAAAAACTCTGGATTCAACTTCACACTACTATAGTCCCCATTCTGCTTATATTATATACAGTGGATGTAAAAAGTCAACACCCCAGTTAAAATGCCAGGTTTTTGTGAAAAGAGAAAGAAAAGGATCAATCATGTCAGATCTTTTTCCACTTTTAATGTGACTGTGTTCAGAATTAACCAATAACATTCAAACTCATGTTAAATAGAAGTCATTACCCACCTGCCTTCATTTAAAGTGACTCTGATTAATCACAAATAAAGTTCACCTGTTCTAGTAGGATTTTCCTGACATTTTCTTAGTTGCATCCCAGAGCAAAATACATGATCCGTAGAGAGCTTCCAAAGCATCAGAGGGATCTCGTTGTTGAAAGATATCAGTCAGGAGAATTTTCTAAGTATTAGATATATACCATGGAACACAGTGAAGACATTCATCAAGGGCGAAAATATGGCACAACAGAGATATTACCAAGAACTGGACGTCCCTCCAAAATGTATGAAAAGACGAGAAGAAAACTGGTCAGGGAGGATTCCAAGAGGCCTACAGCAACATTTAAGGAGCGGCAGGGATTTCTGGCAAGTATTCGCTGTGTGCTACATATGAAAAACTCCAGTATTCTTCATTTTAATGGGTTATGGGGTAGGGTGGCACGACCGAAGCCTTTTCTTACAAAGAAAAACATCCAAGCCCAGCAAAACAAACATCAAGTCACCCAAAAGCACCTGGGAAAATGTGTTATGGTCTGATGAAACCAAGATTTAACTTTTTGGCCATAATTCCAAAAGGTATGTTTGGTGCAAAAACAACACTGCACATCACCCGAAGAACACCATACCCATAGTGAAGCATGGTAGTGGCAACATCATGCTTTGGGGTTGTTATTCTTCAGCTGGAAGAAAAACAGGGGCCTTAGTCAGGGTGGTGGGAACAGTTCCAAATATCCGGCATTTTGGCACAAACCCTTCAGGCATCCATCAGAAAGCTGAAAAGGAAGTTCACCTTTCAGCATGACAACGACCCAAAGCATACATCCAAATCCACAAAAGCATGGCTTCACCATAAGAAGAACATTTTGGAATTGCCCAGCCAGAGCCCAGACCTGAATCCTATCAAACATCTGTGGGTTGATCTGAAGAGGGCTGTGCGCAGGAGATGTCCTCGTAATCTGATTTGGAGCGCTTTTGCAAAGAAGAGTGGGCCAATATTGCCACGTCAAGATGTGCCATGCTAATAGACTCCTACCCAAAAACACTGTGTGCTGTAATAAAATCAAAAGGTGCTTCAACAAAGTATTAGTTTAAGGGTGTTCACACTTATGCAACCAGGTTAGTTTTATTTTCCCCCTCAAAGATTTCAATTTGATTTTCAATTGAATTGTTTACGTTATAGTTCACATTAGTGATATTATATTAGTAACTTGTGGCATTATACACATAGACACTCCAAATAGCAAGAAATGTAGAGCAGGCAATGCAAATGTTTTATCATAGATAATCTGTAAAAATTATATCTGTCATTTACAGCAAGTGAAAAACGCTCTGAAGTACACAACCGGATTCATCATCGTCTGTACAGCGCTGTTGTTAATTGGGTAAGTAGTATAACACTTGAACACTTTTCTCTTACTTTTGACCACGGCCTACATAGGCCACAGGGACAACGTCGTGGGCTATAAATGGAGCAGGATGCCATTCTGGACACAGTCTTTGAAGGCTTACACAGTAATTGCGTGACCGGAGCGGTGACGAAAGGTGTCTGGGAAAGGTCATTATATTCACTTAATGAGAAGCACTCTACTTGTTCAAGGGATTTAACTTCTTAAAACTCCACATCTATTTGGCTATTTGCATCTTGGCTTGTAAGAAAAAAAAGGTCCTACATTTTTGTGTTTTGTTATTGATTAGTAGTAGCCTACTTCGTCCTTCATACACAATATGGCGGTACTGCGGCGTGTTTCGTATTTAGTTAGCCACAAATTGTGCGAGTTCTCCCACTTAAAAAGATGAGAGAGGCCTGTAATTTTCATCATAGGCACACTTCAACTATGAGAGACAAAATGGGAGGCCCCAGACAGGGCCCAACAGGCAGGAAAACAATCCACCCACATTGCCAAGCATCAACTAAAGGGACACCCACCAACCACAATCATCCCGAATGAGGGCAGAGTATTGCCAGCAGAGTACAGCCCAAATTGCACTAGTGCGCAACAGAGAGACAACAACAAGCCAGTGACTCTGCCCCCGAATGGCATTGGAGGGAGGGCATCCCAATGGTGATGAGAGCCCACCTGGCAAGACAGCAAGGGTGGACAGTATCAGGCCTTTCTGGTCACCTTCATGCCCCTGGGCCAGACTACACTTAATCATAGACCTGCATTTCTAATTTTGAGAGAAGGCCCTGCCTCTGGCTGTTTGTTTAGACATTTATGGTACAATTAAAAGGTTTGTTTGTTACTGACTGTAACTCGTCAGGGAAATCTAGCAGTGGACCGAAGCCACTGCCTTGAGAAACACCCGAGCATAGATCTTTACTGTCTGAGAAGCATCATTAAACAAGCCTGCTCCATCCCCTGCTCAACCAGAACCAGTTCCTGGCTCCAGCTCCCAGTGACAAACTCCCAGATCCAGTTTGTCTCTAGTCGTTTCGAATAAATCCCAGTGTCAGATGAAGCCAATGGAAACTGTGATTAAGTGCCCGAAAAATGACTTGATGTTTAAATCTATAGTGATACATGTATGCCGTTCCATTTAACCGGCAGTTTACCCAGTTTGTGTTCTGGACGCGTAAATGTAATGGATTTCTCCAGGTGCTGTTACTGCAACATGCTTGCTGTTCAGGTCATATAATTTAATGTTCTCTCATCCGTTACATAGCACACTGATCTGATACGAGGGGGCTGCCGGGACAGTGGGTGGATGGAGAAAGCTTTGTCCCAAATAGCATCCTATTCCCTGCATAGTGCACACGTGTTGCCCTCAGTTGCCAGAGGTCCACTAGAGAAGTAGCCAAGCGGAGGCGTCGTCAGCGTGGTTCATTAAAAGTTGAAAAGTTGGCACTTCGGGATTCTTTCGACAGGCAATTTGGTGCCTAGTTTACCTTGTGAACCCGGCCCTGTCTGCCCTTTGTACGAGGGGATTGTTGCTTTGGTCTCTTGACACACGGCGACGTGATGGCTTTTATCCGATGTTCCCACTCTTCTCCCCTCACGGTGAGGCTCTGCAATACCTAGGAGCATTGAGCTGCTGGCCTTTGTTGATGGAACTCGGTCTTTGTTTGCGGCTTGTCGGTGCTTGGCTCGGGAAGGCTGCTTGTATAGACTTGGTCTTTGGAGGCAATGCGTTTTTACTGGGCTGATCTAAATTTAGTGCATTTTAGCTGAGTTTCACACACCCAACAATTCATATCTAAATATTGCTATATTCTTGCGCGAACTCATTGTTAGACATTTTATAGACTAACACACACTTATAGTGAAGTGTTAAACCCACAAATTTTTAATAAATTTTTGACATTATTTCTTCGGACTCCAGCTCTGGTTTAGCCTGACATTCTTAAAACTCTGTCATTTAGATTCCTCCAAGATACCCACCAGCCTCCTCGACATTTCTGTTGAGGTAAAGCTGTGGGCTATTTTTAAACACTTGCAGACATATTGTTCAGTCAATGATACATAAAGAGATAATTGCTGATGGGAAAATGCCTGAAGACCAAGCCCCTATGCCAAAATGGCACCCTATCTAGACCACAATGCGATGGGCCTTGGGGAAAAATAGTGCAGTATGTGGTCAATTTAGGGTGAATTTTAGGACGCCACCTTAATGTTCTGCCACTTTCCCGTGGTGAGGTTCATTGCCTGTTAATTATGCAAGCAATTTGATGGTTAAGCCAGGCTGTGATGATGAAGTTAAATGTCTTAACAACAGACTTCTACAAAAAACAACGAGGCCCTCCTTGTTTTAGTTTATACTCAAAGAAAAAATTGAGAAACAACCAGACGTATAACAAAACAAACAGACAAATGCCTACTCATTCCACTATCCATTGATTCAATTTTGGGGAATTTAAAAAGCACTCTGAGATACCCCTAGGCTGTTCTGTCACTGTAAGTTCTTGCTGTTGTTTTTGTTCTTCAAAGTCTAAATAAATTGTGCTGCTAAATGCTAAACCCTCTACTCAAAATGATGATTTCGCAGTGACTAATTCATTCACAGACAGAATGTGTTACTGGATTTTGAATGACATGGCATGTTCAATGATAAAGCTGTAGTTTGGCTTTTGCTGTTTGCCTGGGGGGAAATATATGTCTGTTGTGCCCTACTTGACAAATAACTAAAAAAACGAAAACATTCTGAGCTCCAGTATTTCATATTTACACTGTCTGATAAATATAGTGGTAATGGCTCTTTTTACTTCAACAAAATGCATGCTTTGATTAATTTAATTGCAGGGCTGAAATACATTTAACAAAAACAAGAAAGGCAAACAATTTGGT
>JACXGJ010001653.1:37318-79161 GCA_016801105.1 Esox niger
AAGGGAGGTGTGCTCATTACCAAGGGAGGTGTGCTCATTACCAAGGGAGGTGTGCTCATTACCAAGGGAGGTGTGCTCATTACCAAGGGAGGTGTGCTCATTACCAAGGGAGGTGTGCTCATTACCAAGGGAGCTGTGCAAAACACTGTTTAATATTTTTGTCAATTCATTCCAAACGCCCTGACTCCCCAACTACGTGAGCTGCCTAAAACCAGGTTATGACGTTTTACGTCTCCAAACTGTAACTCGTAGCGAGCGCAGCAGCGTCGCAGATGTGTCGAGGCGACCCGTTCTCCGCAACCCAGGTGGTGCCAAGACAATTTGCGCTTTCCTTCACAGGCCTCTGGGGAGGGCCGGTAACCACGGTAATATGCTGGGTGGCAATGACGTGCCATAGGCCACTGTGGCGCCAGGAGCCTCCTGTCTGGGCTCATTTTAACCAGCCAGCTGCCACGTGTTTGTGCTGTGTGGAGAACTCCTGTTGTTTGTGTTTTCAGGTCAGCGTATGAGTTGGTGAGGTTGCATCGACAGATTTGGAACCGGGACTGTGTTTTGTTTGACTTTCAATAATTTTCGTTCTGCAGGGCCTTCGTTCCACTTGAAGCTCCACCTAATCAGAATGCCACCCAGTGGGAGAAGATGCAGTATCTGTTCGAAGAGCTGGGGAACAAGCGTAAGTACTGACTCAGTGGTCTCACTGGACATTCAGGCATCTTCTGAGACTGAAAGTCTCGCTTTGCAAGACCTTTTCAGTAAGGAATATATTAAGTACCCTTGACACTATGGAACCCCTTTATTAATCATTTTCTGTAAGGTACACATGAAAGAAAATGTTTAGTATGCTACCAATTGCATTTTCAGGAAAGTATGCTTTCAATTACACTTTTGAGTCAAAGATGTAAATTTCCAGTCGGTTTGTATCAAAGGGTGTTGCCCCAAGGTGTTAATGGAAACCCTCTTTAGCGGGCTTATTTCAAACCTCACATCCCTCTGATGTAAGTCAGTCCCTGTGAAGCGGTCATTGCAGTCAGTGTGGCAACCTTAGGTTAGCCTCACCTGGTTTTACCTCACTGAGGGTATTATGTCCCGTGTGGCTTCTGCACCCTGTCCTTTTCGTTAGAGGGCCTTGTGAGTGAGCTGGCGCAGCAGGTAGCGCTGTCCGTGCGTTTGGTAATGCATTTCCACTTAGCCGCGGCTGCCTCGGGAAGCGGTGTTGGCCAGACGGAGCGCTGGGTGGATGGCATCGGGCTGCACGCTGAGGTGACGTGTGGACTTGGCAGGGGCGACATTTTCCCTCGTCAATGTCAACCGTCCTCATTGTGCCGCCCGCGACCCCTGTCTCCCGGAAACGGGGGGACGGCCTCCGGTGCTTTGATGTGTCACTCAGGGAAGGACAGCTCTCTCTTGGCTGTGCGACTTTGACGAGCATCGCCCACCCCCTCTCTCTCCATCGGCTCCGACGCGCATTTCTTTTCCTCCTCGTGGCGTGACTTGCATTTCCAATGTGCATTTAGAAGTCTGAGACGAGCGGCGCTCTGCTGATGTCGTAGGCCTGCTGTCTGTGTTGGGTCCATGCGCACGTGTCCCGCGGACATCCGCGGGCCGGTGAGGGGTGGAACACTCTGAACAGTGGTGGTTGGAGTGGAGTGAGTAGAGGCGTGTGGGTGTTTTTGATCCCATTCAATTTAGTACTCTGAGCCTGTCTTCTCCCAGTTCAACACCGAAGCCTGCGGCTGTGCCTCGTCTGTCATTTTGTCCCCCTTTTCAGCAATTTGGGGAGGCTGGAAATGTTCATGTAGCCCAACCTTAACCCCCCCCAAACCCCCACTGTTGATCCCTCCTCCACCGCACTCTTCGGGAGCCGCTGGTCTGATGCAGACACTCTTCGGGAGCCGCTGGTCTGATGCAGACACTCTGGGGCAGGGGCACCAACATCATAGCCCACCAAGTGGCGATCAGGGCAGAGACCGCTCCACTCCCAGGCTCCACCCACCGTGCCCCCCAGCCAGCCCCCCTTTCTCCCAGGGCGTCTGGGATTTGCAGGACTATTGAGCTTCGGTTGCAGCGTTCAGCGTTAACCCGGCCCGCCCTTTAGCACCCTCCCTCCCTCCGCTCTTACCGGCCTTCCCGGGGGAAATTGCAGGGCTGTTCAAGACAAATGGGGCATGTCCCAAATCACTACCATGTTCCCTACAGAGTGCCCTGCGTTTGACCTGAGGGGCCTAACTGCGGTCCCTTGTCCAAAGCAGCGTGCAGGGAATAGGGTGCCGTTTTGGACGCGTGTGACATTAAGGGTGGATCATTCCCATCCCACTGCTAATTCCCAGTCTCTCCCTACTTTGGCTCTCTTACTCCAGATGGGAGGTTAATTGAGCAAGGGGAAGACACTGCTTGCTAAGTCAGCCTCCCGATCCGGGCTCATTCAGGCCTGCGACGGCAGCGCCAACAGGACAGCCATTACATTATTCTCTGTGGTGTGCTGAGTCCTGCCTTGGCTACTGTAGATGCCCCCCCCAAGGTCACCTGCTGGGTCTCCTGCCGTAGAGGGCCCCTCCCAGGGTCTCCTGCCGTAGGGGCCCCTTCCAGGGTCTCCTGCCGTAGGGGCCCCCTCCAGGGTCTCCTGCCGTAGGGGCCCCCTCCAGGGTCTCCTGCCGTAGGGGCCCCCCCCAGGGTCTCCTGCCGTAGGGGGCCCCCCCAGGATCTCCTGCCATAGGGGGCCCCCCCGGGTCTCCTGCCGTAGGGGGCCCCCCCCAGGGTCTCTTGCCGTAGGGGGCCCCCCCCAGGGTCTCTTGCCGTAGGGGCCCCCCCCCCAGGGTCTCCTGGTGTGGGGGGCCCCCCCGGGTCTCCTGCCGTAGGGTGGCCCCCCCGGGTCTCCTGATGTGGGGGGCCCCCTCAGGGTCTCCTGATGTGGGGGGCCCCCCCAGGGTCTCCTGGTGTAGAGGGCCCCCCCCAGGGTCTCCTGGTGTAGAGGCCCCCCCCAGGGTCTCCTGGTGTAGAGGCCCCCCCCAGGGTCTCCTGGTGTAGGGGCCCCCCCCAGGGTCTCCTGGTGTAGGGGGCCCCCCCAGGGTCTCCTGGTGTAGGGGGCCCCCCCGGGGTCTCCTGGTGTAGGGGGCCCCCCCGGGGTCTCCTGCCGTAGGGGGCCCCCCCAGGGTCTCCTGGTGTAGAGGCCCCCCCCCAGGGTCTCCTGGTGTAGAGGCCCCCCCCAGGGTCTCCTGGTGTAGAGGGCCCCCATAGGGTCTCCTGGTGTAGAGGGCCCCCCCAGGGTCTCCTGGTTCCTTCCACATTTCCCTCCCCTGCACTGCCGGGAAACAAGTGTTTGCCCCGCTGTGTTTAATTCTCTGAATGTGTCAGCCAAAATCTAATGTCAGATAAACTGGACCCTGGGTAATTTAACAACAAACAGTTTATGAATCAACGCTTGTCACTTAACGTGTGATGATGAGAAGAACCGCAGGTCATAGCAAAGTCCTACTGATTGATGTGGAATACCCAAGTCATTTCTCTTGTCCGCTGTTGATCTGCTGGTGCATATGGAGCACCTTCTGTTTCACTCCTACAGCATTTGGTTCACTTTTAAAGTTACTGTTAGACCTCTTGATGGCAGAACTCTGAGGAACGCATTCTGTTTCCCTCTATGAGGCTCACAAGCCTTGTAGGACAAGTTCAAACAAGATGTAAGCTGTGTCTTCTTTTCAGTGCACACACACACCGTTACTACTTGTTCCCTGATGTTTTCATGAACTTTCCAATAACATTATGGGGCATTTCCGGGCGCTGCATTACCTAGGGATAACATTTAAAGATGTTCATTTGGTTTTGGTCATTGAGATCGGCGCAGTAGCCTGACATCAAATCAAAAGTTTCATCACTTATCGGTTTCTAATGCTACCATGTATTCTAAAACAGAAACAGTTAATTGCTAGATTAATCATGCTAATTGACATCTTCAAACAATTCAGTGTGTTTCCCTGGTAGATTCATGATTCACAATTTGTTTTACCAAGGCTGTCCCTAGAGGAAAACTAAACTATTGTGTTTGATATGTGGTCTTCATTTTAGTCTTTCCTGTTTTTGTGGGGGCTGCAATAACCTAATATTGAGGGAGAAACAGGGAGAGACCGAGACGCTGGGGGAGATACAGACTCTGGGGGAGAGACAAATAAGGAGTGAGACGTGTGGGTGAGAGGGAGACAGTGGGAGGGAGACGCAATGAAAGAGAGAGACTCAGAGGGGGAGAGAGACGCGGGGAGAGGCAGAGGGAGAGAGAGACACGGAGAGCGGGACACAGGGGAGGAGAGACACACAGAGGGAGAGAGTCAGAGAGGCTCCCAAAACTCCACAGTAATCCAATAAAGCCTTGAGGTACTCTGACCGTGTGTGACGGAGAGTTACTGTCTCCTCCTCTGAGGTGTGTACTGGATGTCACATTTCCAAGTCCCAGACTCCTCCCAGTGTTCTCTCACAGCCTCTCAACCCCATCGGAGCCGTTAGAATTAATTTTAAATCACACAACAACAGTAAAATATTAATAAAATGAAATGTAGCAGGTGTTTCAGACGTGTTTTACAAAACCAATCCAGTCTGTGAATACAATGCTGTCATTGCTTCTCCGTTCTCAACAACGGTGAAGCTGAATAGTACATGCATAGATGTCATGGGTGTGATCTGTGGAATGTACTGACCTCTTTAAAAATGGATCCGTTCAGGACAAAGTAACCAGGACAAGAGTCCGTAAACCTTCTTGTTTGTCGAGGAGGCTGATGTGTCCTGATCTCGTAGGATGGACGGCTGTTCATTAAGGAGTGAGAAATGTGTCTGTTCGTGTTCACCCCCCCAATCCTGGTGTGCCCTGAAGGCTTTCAGTTTTGCAGCACCTAAACAGGGTCAACAACACCCCAGAGATTCGCTATGTTACGATGACTGGTTACACGCACGCACACACGCGCGCACGCACACAGAGACGCACGCCAAGCCTCAGAGCCTGACTGTGTCCTTCATGCTTGCACAACATTCTATCCTCAGTGGAGACCTCTCTGTCATATTATTAAATGGAGCTTCCAATCGGGCTGTTTTTGTCCCTCTTATATTTGAATGATCAGTCACTGGTTCATTCCATCTAAATTAATGATCAGTTCCATTTTAGCTATTTTCTTTTTCTGGCTAGGTCTTGTCTCCCGGGGTCCATTGAATGAATTTCTGTTCGGGTTTTGTAAAAGCATGAAAAGCCTGTAAGGCAAAAGCATCACTTTTCCTATCAGAAATGAGGTTACAGTAATTTTCTGTTGCTTAGGGGAAGGTTTTAAACACTGGCTGTACTGGCTTGATGTATTAGCAGAGGCTCAACAAAACTGTATCCCAAATGGCATGGGCCCTAGTTAAATGTAGCGCTCCAGATAGGGAATAGGGTGCCATGTTGTGACGTGCAGATTTGGGTGCAGCGGTCCTGCAGAACGCCGGAGTGTTTATTCACCTAGACAGCCTGACCCTGTCGAGGATCCTGGGAGTTAGAGAACAGAGACCGACAGAGGGACACCACATTGGCTGACAGGGTGGCTTCGCCGTTTCAGGGTTCACCTGTGGGGATCCACTCCTGGAAGACAGTTAGCTTTTTGATCTGCTCCTTTTTAAAGGCACTGTTGCATTTGTGGTCTCAAGCTACTGTAGGTGAAGGCTTAATCTGGCATTGTTAGGGTTCACATATAGCTGGAAATAAATGTTACCTTTTGCCTAACTGTGACGTGTGCAGAAGGCTCTATTTTTCGAAGGCCCAGTTGTCGATTTAAGGGGATATAATAAACTTTTAAAAGTTGCCTTGCAAGTGCTTGAAGATGCATTTGAAATATTCCCTTAATGCCTAATAAATCGCTGTGTTATAATTATATATATATATATTTTAGACGTAAATACATAATATAGTGCCTGAACATGATTATGGGCCTTGAAATGCTCAGTGTGATCATGTGGACATCAGGACCTAATTTAACAGTATTTGCATACACTCACTTTACTGGCTGAGTAGAGGTTCTATAGCCTGTCACCTTTCACAGATCAGTTCATGGTTCTGTTATAATGTCAATCATAAGTACCATTCAACCCAAACAGCCTGAAATTCCAGGTGTTTCTTTTCCAAACAACTGTTAGGCAAAACAGAAACTTTCATAATCTAACAGTGTATCACCAATTGAATAAAATTGTCTAAACAGGGAAAATCACATAGTTGATTACAGTGGGCCTTCAACAACAACGTGTGCGAAACAACCCAAATGTCCATTAAAACACTGAAACAAAATATTCTGATGAAGTGTTTCCTTCCCCCTGACCTCCTGTTGCATAATCTGCCCTTTAAACATACTGCAAACACTTCACTATCTGACAGGATGCCTTGGATATTTACTGCTGTGTACAGTTAGATAATATTTCGTGCTTGACATAACAACAGTGTCTGCCATGGTTCACCATGATGTTCTCACCTGCTATTTGAACAGACAGACCCCTCAGGTCTTATACCAGTATGTCAGGCAAAGCTAAGATCTTCCCCTTCGCTCCCTCTCTGTGTGTGTGCGTGTGTGCGTGTGTGCGTGTGTGCGTGTGTGCGTGTGTGCGTGTGTGCGTGTGTGCGTGTGTGCGTGCGGGCGTGCGGGCGGGCGGGCGGGCGGGCGTGCGTTCGTGCGCGCATGTTTTAGGTCTAACTATACTCATGGGCACCAAATGTCCCCATGAGTATAGTAAAACCACAAGAAATTGGGTCAAACTTACAATAAATTTTACAGTTAGAATTGGGGTTTCTCTAAGGTCCAGACTTTGTTGGTTAAGGTTAGGCATTACACCTAGGTAAAGTTTAGGCATGAATGTTTAACTTTAAATTTATGAAGGTTAGAGTTCGATTAGGGTTAGGTTAAGGTTAGGATTTGGATAAGGGTTAAGATTAGGGTTAGTTTTGGGGTTAAGATTGGGGCAAAGGAGCACGCAATTTCTATTTTCTGTTCCCCATGAGGTTAGCTGTACAAACCTGCGTGTGTGCGTGTGTGCGTGTGTGCGTGTGTGCGTGTGTGCGTGTGCGTGCCACCACTCCTAGATTGCTCACTATCACAGGAACGTCTTAGGGCTTATTGTGTCTCCGTATCTGTATGATTCTGTGCCACTACATCGGAGAGCAGTGCATTCTGGGAAGTGCAGGGGCTGCAATGGCTCTGTTCCAAACCCACCGATGGTCCCTCTCCTGCTCATAGCCCGAAGGTCCTACTGGAGATAAGGCCTGGTGTCTGGTTGGGTGATGCATCTTAAGTGTTTTCCTTAAGGAATACCTTTCCCTAAGGGGGTCTTCTGAAGGGGGTTGCACGGAGCCTCGTGAATCGTCTCCCGTATGTACGAGAACGCACAGGGTCACGTACGTGGGGTGAACCTGTAGCACTCACTGATCATGTTTTTTTCCATTCAACTCAGGAGTAACCGTTATGATGTTTATGAGAGTAAATCACGTTTCTTGTTGTTTCTTGTTTCTCAGCTTTTTACTGTTGCTTTCTAGCTGAGTAGAGGCGTCTGTAGTTGGCAGCTCATTTTATTGCCATGGCAGGGGTGTGGTTTTACAGATGCCGTTGTTTGCTTAGTTAGCTGGATTGCTTTGTCTTTATTTTATATACAGGACAGATGTACATCCAGGAATGCTGATTCTATTGATATCCATACCGATGCTGGAGGCCCTTTACCTGTTCACTTCTTGAGGTGTTTTAATGACTTAACACGTTTCATTAATATAATGTAAGGTCAGTATGGGGGGGATTAAGAGAAATGGACTTCAGATGAAGGTGTCTTCTGCATTTTCTTACTAATCCTATATTGACATGCCATCAATTGATTTCCCGGACCAGTTAGGGTTAACTGTCTTGCTCAAGGACAGAACAACATATTTCAGCCAGCCAGCTCTGGAATTCGATATAACATCCCGTCGGTTACAGCTTCGATTCTCTGACTGCTGGGTTACTTCATTGACGGCCGATGGGTTATTTAAAATGTCCCCAGATGGATTTTGCAAAGACAGGTGGAGGTTGTCCTCCATTCGGTCTCTCTGGAGCCCAGCTTTCTGACGGGCAGCAGCACATCCAACTTGAGACAATAGTGTCTCTCGGTCTAATCCCCCGTAAAATCTGCCTCAGGGATCCAGAAACAGACCAAGTTACCCAACATAGCATCTGCCCGTCTCTCTTTCTGTGTTGGGGACTCCATCAACACCATTGCAGTCCTCTGTGGAACACGCCAAGTCAATTGTCTGGGCTACTTACCAAGCTTAACCACTTAACAAAAGCTTGGGAAGAACAAGAATGGAGACACCTATTCAAATGTTAATACCCATTCCAGCCGTCAGACTTGAAAAGCTTCTCGTTTTCCTGCTATTCCCACACGACAATGGAGCATGGGTCCTGTGTATTATTTAGATACATTTCATACTGTCTCTGTGTCCTGGAGTAGCCTGTGACGTTTGGTGACAAGTGGAAAAACACAGCGGCAACCTTTCAGATTCCACAAATAAATAGTTGATTCTTTTTGTGGATGAAATGACAGCTCTTGAATAAATGTATGTTTTGGAGTTCAATGTAGGATGATTGGGCGGCCTGGAAAGTGTAGCAGTGTAATATCGAAACTAACCAGGTTGTCTTTTCACCTGGAATTCCCAATGCTCCCTGGAAATGGGGCGCCTGAGCTTCATGGATGGTGTGGGGGCTTCTCTGATCCATTTGGCTCATCTAGGTTCCACCTGGGTGTTCTGGGTTAAAAAAATATTCCGGGTGTTTTTCAAAACTTAGTGCTTTGTCCGGTAAGTGTCTTTGGAAAAACAAGCATACAAGATTCAAGCTTAATTCATTTCAAATATTTGTAACTGTAGTACCACATTTTTTTTATGTGCATGCGAATGTGCACGTGTTTCAGAAGTGTTCCTTGTGAAAAGTCCTGAGGCTTAGTAGGGGACAATATACACCGATGAGTGACTGAATCCTCAACCGACGGGCTCCATATTTTCAATGGGGTTGGCCTCTGAGTATCAGTTCCACAGGGGTGCCACCAGGGGGCATTGCTGGGGCTGTGTTTAGCCCTCTCCTTTCCTGACAGGTGGCATCCTAATGGAGGGGTGAGCCCATCACTCTCCCCATCAATCCATCTGTCTTTGGGGCCCTCTGGCTCCAGCACTGACAGCTGGTCTGACTGACACCCAGTGTCCCTGTCCTCGTGGCGGGTAGCCCCAGACCCGCCATCAAAGGTGACACACATCAAGCGGATCGCCATGGCATTAAACCGGGCTTTCGGCTTTGCCGATATATACTGCACTCATGGATCGTTTAGCGGTTGTTTTGGGGACCTCTCAACATTTGTCGAATTGCAAACCGTAAAAAATGTATGTTGTGCATACCTTTTTACAGAGGTTGTCACAATGTGCTTCATAAATACGCAGCCTGAAACTAAAAATAACAAAATATAATCCTCTCTCTTTCCCTCCCTCTCCCCCCCCGCCCCTCTCTGTTTCCCTCTTTTCCCCTCCCCCCATACAGATGGTCTGCCCGCCTTGTCTTTCTCCATCAGCTCCTTGACCTTGATTGGCATGCTGGCAGTGATCACTTACACGGTGAGTGTGTGTGTGTGTGTGTGTGCGTGGGTGGTTTTGTGGTGTCTGAGTAGTGATCATTTACAGGGTGAGTGTGCGTGTGTGTACGTGCGTGCGTGCGTGCGTTTGTGCGTGCGTGTGCGTGTGTGCGTGCGTGTGTGTGTGTGCGTGCATGTGTGTGCGTGCATGCGTGTGTGTGCGTGCATGTGTGTGTGTGTGCGTGCATGTGTGTGTGCGTGCGTGTGTGTGTGCGTGCGTGCGTGTGTGCGTGCGTGCGTGCGTGCGTGCGTGCGTGTGTGTGTGTGTGTGTGTGTGCGCGAGTGGCGACCTGAGTCCTTCGACGGGTGGTCGATGGCGCCGTTGCGTCATTGATTAGCATGTGGCTCGAGAGGGTCGTAGCCGCCCGTAAAATGAGACTCACTAGTCCGGGGGGAGAGATTCCAGGTGTTACCGGTTGGCTGGCTTAATGGGACATGGCCTACCTTTCTGCTCGCTCATGGATGGAGGCCACGACCGTGGCATTGCTATTACCAGTACCGTTCTTACCAGGTGAACTACACTGGATTGGAAAGGCAAGAGTTTATATGTATTTTGTGCATTAGAGCGACTGTTATTAATATTACTGCTACATTGAATTTACTTGGGCCAGATCCAATATGAATGCGACCACCATTGGGCACTTGTAATCAGATTGAAGTTGTAAGCACATGGATTTCAAATGCACATATTTTCCATTCCCCTCAGTCTAGAAAGGGTTACGAAGCCATTTCTTCAGTTCTGTGCTTCCACCATTGTATATATCGTCCAAATTGAGAAAGTTTGGGGCGTAAGTGGCAATCCTGACAAAAAAATCTCTCCCAAGAGCAAGGTTAAAAAATCTTCCGGGAAGATACAAAGTAGGATTTGTGGCAGTGCAGGAACCACTACTGACTTAGAACAATGTTTATGCTCATCTGTGAAGTCTAGAGAAAACCAAACACTGCATTCCCCATTAAGAACATCATGCCAACGGTCAAACATGGTGCAGGCGGCATCATGGTGGAGGCAGCGTCATGGTGTGAGGATGCTTTGCTGCCTCAGGACCGACAATTTGATGTTGTTGAAGGAACCATGAATTCGGCTTTGTTTCCGAGAATTTTACAGGAGAATGTCAGGCCAAAATTACCCCTGAGCGCTGTGACAGACTGATAAGTTACAACAGGAAGCTTTTGGTTGCGATCATTGCAGCTCAAGGCAGCATAAGTAGTTCTTGATATAAATAGGATATTTTTTGTGGGTATTGGGTGTTGCTGAACTTTAAAGGAACACCTGAAATAAGTAACATTGTTTTTTTTGTTCACTCATGTTCCCTTTTTGTAATAATTTGTTTTTGCTTGAATATCTGACAACTTTCAAGGGTGTAAATATGCATAAGAAATCCCACGTCCCTGTATATGAATCACATCGTAGAGAGGTATAGAGGCTGCCTGTGATTGAGGATTTGTTCAGTATAACTAATGCCTTGTGATTCTAGGGCTCTGGCAGCGCTCAATCGCTCATGTCCCTATTCCCCGCCGTTTTTTACCTGGCAGTGCAGGGGTCTTCTGACGTGATGTATATGCACCCTCCACTGCTACGCTTATCTAACGCCTATTTATATATCTGTGGCTTGGAGGCCATTAATATGTGCCTGTCTTTTGATTCCTTCAGCATACTGTAGCTGTCCGGCTTCTTCTTCCAGATAAGACAAATTGACTGTGCCCTAACACTCGTTAATGTTGTCCATTTTTCATGGAAGCTATCGTGGTAACGAGATGTTGAGCAGAACACACACTCTCACAAAGCCTTCTGGGTGTAAGGAGGGAAAACACTAAATGTTGTAATTCAAGAAAGCATTTATGCAGCCCTATTTATATACACAATGCACAATCAAATGGATTGTGGAGCTCTGTCTGCTTCACTTAGTTTCTACGGTCGTATTTGATTCCCTGACACACACACACACACACACACACACACACAAATAATGCTTTATCGTAAGAAAAAAAGGGATATCACACCTCATCAACCATTTTAAAGCAGGCGATTTCATACATAATCAAATAGAGTGAGTTTCTAGAGAGCCAATCTTGCCTTGATCAACAGGGGTTTTACCTGGCTGTTCTCTGCTTCCTACAGAGAGCGGGTGATTGAGTCGGCTGGTTCTTAAGCACTATATTCTCTGTGCAGTGCACTTATTTTCAACAGAGCTCTAAATAGCGCCTTTAATCTCCATAAGTTGTGCGCTGAATCGGGAATAGCTAGGTTGCCATTTGGGATAAAGCAGCTGTTGGGCATTGCAGTGTTGCTGGATTGACCCCATGTCGTTAGAGAGGCTCTGTGAAAGTGGCCTGCAGAAAGGTAAGGATCCCAGCACGCTTTGTGTTGTCGATGTGCAGTTGTTCATGCTTTGTGTTGTTGATGCGTAACCAATCAGAAAAATCTGCTGCTGCTGGGAGGTGACTCCATGACTCTTGGTTCTCATTAATTTACATTTTCTCCCTCTGCCTTCTTTCTCCCTGTCCCTTGTATCAACCTTCCTCTCCTGCCCTGGCCTCCTCTTCCTCCAGCCACCCTCCCCTGCCCCAGCCTCCTTTCCCTGCAGACACCCTCCTCTCCCCCCTCTAGCCACCCTCCCCTGCCATGGCCTCCTCTCCTTTCAGCCACCCTCCTCATTGTCCAGCCACCCCCCCACCTGCCTTTGCCTCCACTGTTTTTCCACGGCTCCATATGATTTATCATTCCGTAGCTCTGTTATTATTATTCATGATTACCTAATGGAACGTAAGTGACAGGTTCCATATGCATCTGGAATGTTCTCAGTGATTCTGCAGGGTTCATTTTTCACCGAGGTGGCCATTCACACCTATATAACTACATTACACATAACTCAAACAACCAGCCATCCCAGGATGTGTTGAAACCCTCCAATATCACACCTAAATCCAACAACCGGCCATCCCAGGATGTGTTGAAACCCTCCTATATCACACCTAACTCAAACAACCGGCCAAACCCAGGATGTGTTGAAACCCTCCTATATCACACCTAACTCAAACAACCCGCCATCCCAGGATGTGTTAAAACCCTCCTATATAACAATATCACACCTAACTCAAACAACTGACTATCCCAGGATGTAAAATGCCTTGAATTTGCCATCTGCACATTCGTGTTTATATGATTCACTTTTTTGCCCTCAGTGTACACACAATACTGCCTAATGACAAAGTGATAACCGAATGCTCTTAGGCCTAATCTATGGTGCAGTGTGAACACGCCTAACAATGTCTTAGCCCACTAGGAGGCTCACTGTTTTCTTGGCAACATAGCATATACATCACTCGTCATTTACATCTCTCAGTCATTTACGTCACTGAGTCATTTACGTCACTGAGTCATTTACGTCACTCAGTCATTTACGTCACTCAGTCATTTACGTCACTCAGTCATTTACGTCACTACATTTTAGGCTATTTAGTATGCTATTAATCATTGTATTTATTTATTTGTCTTATGTTGCTTGTAAATTTTTGTGATATATTGTGATGATTGACTTGACAATTATGTGATTATTGACTGTTTGTTTTCTAAATGCTGTGTTTAATACTTTCTAACTCGCAGCTAACTTCACTAGCGGTCTTAAAAGTCAAACCTTCTGATCCACTTGCTGCTGCTCCACATTCTGTTTGTACAGTTGGTCAAAAACTCAATTGTTGTTTCATTTAAAATTACGCTATAGGACATGCTTCTCAGTGGATATAAAAAGTCTACACACCCCTGTCAAAATGCCAGGTGTTTGTGATGTAAAAAAAATGTGACAAAGATAAATCATGTCAGAATTTTTCCACCTTTAATAGGAACTATAACGTGAATAATTCAATTGAAAAACAAACTGAAATCTTTGAGGGGGGAAACTTAAAAAACTCACTACCTGGTAGCATAAATGTGCACACCCTTAAACTACTACTGTTTAAGCAAAGTTTTTCACTTTTATTACCTCACTCAGTCTTTGGGTAGGAGTCTATTAGCATGGCACATCTTGACGTGGCAATATTTGCCCTCTGTTCTTTTCAAAAGCGCTCCAAATCAGTCAGATTGTGAGGACATCTCCTGTGCACTGCCCTCTTCAGATCACCCCACATATATTTAATTGAATTCAGGTCTGGGCTCTTGCTGGGCCATTCCAAAATGTTAATCTTCTGGTGAAGTCATGCTTTTGTAGATTTGGATGTGTGCTTTTGGTTGTTATCATGCTAAAAGTTGAACTTCCTCTTCATCTTTATCTTTCTAACGGACGCCTGCAGGTTCTGTGCTAAAATTGCCTGGTGTTTGGAACTGTTCATAATAACCTCCACCCTGACTAAGGCCTCAGTTCTAGCTGAAGAAAAACAGCCCCAAAGAATGATGCTGCCACCACCATGCTTCATTGTGGGCATTGTGATCTTGGGGGAATGTTCAGTTGATTTTGGCCAAAAGTTCAACCTTGGTTTCATCTGACCATAACACATTTTCCCATAGAACAGCTGAACTTTATTTGTGATTCTTCAGAGTCACTTTACATGATGGCAGTGATAAGAGGGTGTGCACACCTATGCAACCAGGTTATTGTACGGTTTTTATTTTAAAATTTTCCACCTTGAAGATCTCTTTTTTTAATTAAAAATTCACATAATAGGTCACATTAAAAGTGGAAAACGTTCTGACATGATTTATCTTTGTCTCATTCTTTTACATCACAAAATCTGGCATTTTAACAGAGTTGCGTATGCTTTTTATATCCATTGTAACTGCTTCGTATTCAATTCAAACAACAGGCTACCCAGGGATGGATATACACCCTCCTATATGACTACCATTGTGCTGTTTTCCCTCCTCCTCTCTTCCCCCAGTGTAGGCAAGATCTAGTCCCAGACTGGTGGGTGTACTTTAAGTAAATGCAAGAGCAAGCAAGTTCGCAGTGTTTTTCGGCCAACGCAACACTTTCCAAGGCGTAAGCAAATTAATATTCAACCGCATCAGATGCAGAATGGAGCTGTCACCTGTTATGGGGAATCTATAGGACCATCTGGTTACTGGTTAGAGTCCAGAGAATGTATTTACTGTGTTTCAGTGTAGGAGTGCTGATGTAGGATCTGTTTTGCCTTTTCGATCCTGATGAATAAGACTACATTGACAAGAGACCCTGCCTGACTACCCAACCATATTTCTTTGGCCAACTTGTGTTTCCTTTTCAAGATGACTATGAGTTTTTCTTCCTCCCATTGATGAATAGGACGCAAATTCATTCTGATCATGGCCAAAAACCTGTGGGTTGTGCCAGAACCAGCTTTTAACGACTTTTTAACTCTTGTACGATGATCGTTTCTATTTGTCAGATGATCCGATCCCTGGTTCATTTGTTTTTTGTTGTTCATTTTGCCAGTTTCAGACTAAATGTATGTTGCCATCGATAAAGCAGTCGTCAAGCAGCTGGGGGCCTTTCATAGATCAACTTCTTAGATTATACTGAATAATTCAGAGACACTGTATCCATAGTTTCAACAATACAAGGAGAAGACCAGAGATTCTGATATCCCAAAACTCTTTGCAACTTCTCACCTAGGGAAAGGCTTACTTGCTGGGATGATTGGTGTTAACTGGGGCCCAATGTCTCCAAAGTGAAAAATAAACAGTCATAGGGAATTTCAGTGCCCCCTGGGGACACCAGGACCATGATTGGGAAACATTGCAATAGAATCAGATAGAATAGACACAGTAGCTGTTTTGCTGTGACTATAATGTCAGTCACTGAATGTCCCCAGCTCACTTATTCAGTCCTGACGCTGTCATCTTCACAGCTATGGCCATGCATTTGCTGTACTTCACCAAATTATCATCCTCAATTGTCTGTCTATCCAGCTCGCCAAAGGTCTGAATGAGACTTTTCAGCCTTTCTTCTCGTCTACAAGGAAAACTCACTCTGTATCAAACCACTGAAAAGCAAGATGATGGCGCATGTATATTCTTATAAACATTGTTATCAAGTGATTCTTCCAGTTGTCCTTGGTACACGAATCAGAGTCGGCGTTCCTAACGGCATTCTCTATGTACTGCCCTGTTATTGACCACAACAATAAGGATAGGGCGTCGTTTGGACACAGTCTCCAAGTGTGCCTCTCACTGGTGTCCTACAAAGTGGCATGACACACTACTAGCATCACGCAACCCCTGCTCTTTTATGTCCCATCATGTTCATGTAATACAGAGTTTTCTGGCCGTTCCCTATTAGCCTGTGTGGTCATTTGGCTTGGATTCTGTATGTTTGGCTTGGACTCTGTGGGTGCGCGTACAAATATGTTGAAATCCTTCTTTTGTCACTCTTCGTTTCAGATTGATCCGGTGGGATATGAGTCTGTTTCCCTGTAACACATTTGTTGCTTTCGTATATTTTGTGCTAAAGTCTATGCAAATACTCCGCTGCTTATTTTCCTGCTCATTGCTTCATGTGAATTTGTGACTTTGCTTTTCAATACACCTTTTAAATGACATTAAAGTGAAAATTATAGGCGGTGTGACAAATTTGTCTGTATTACATTTTGAAATGCTTATTTATATATGTTGCTGTCGAAGACTACATCACAGTGGTAGACCGCAGTAGTTACAGTACATATCACAGTTGACAAGAGTGGCCTCCCTCATGAGAGGGCTCTGATTTGTTTTTTTTTCTCCACAGTATCAATCTCTATTTTTCAAAACATTCTTAAAATGTGCTTTTTAAATAATAGAAGCTAAAATGCACTTAAATTAATCATGAATTGGGGCTCAGGTTAGCCTAGAAGTTAGTGGATCTGACCAATAACCACAGGGTTGGTAGATCAAATCCTAAAGACGGCAAGATGAAAATCCTGTTGTTCTTTTTATTGAGCGTAGCAGTTAGCCATGAGTGCTCCCAGGTCAGTGCTTACATTAAAAAAATAGGTTAAAGAACAACATTAATCTAATGTAAATCTTGTGAGATTACTTAAGGCTAGATCTTCACAAAACATTAAGACTGCTCTGATTACAGTATTTCTAGCATTTAACCTGCTTTCCTGTAACATTTTTTAAATAAGATTCATGCATTAATATACACCCATAAATAATTACCAATTTATTGTTGCAGGCCTTAACGATTAAAATTAACAAGATCTAATAAACAATTTGTCCAGAACAAACCTATGAGCTATGAGTAGCCAGCTGTAATTCCATATTCTTGATGGAGATCTGTCGCCAATTCCAGATGAAATCCTTTATATTTAGGTAGCTAGTTTGCCAGTCTGGTGTTTAAAACACTTCTAGCTTCAGGCTAAATTGGACTGCATTGCCGCGGGTGACAAACTGTTATACTCCAGTTTTAGTAGGGTCCATTCTGTGCTCAGTTTGAGGAGTTGAAACTTGAGACATAAATCGCCTCAATCACCAACCAGGGGGACTTTCTCCCGACGCTGAGGGGTGAGGTTTGACGCTAATGGTTTCAGAAAATGGACGCCACACACCTGGATACGTCTGCAGCCTCATGCGTCACCTAATCACTGATCATCCTCCATGGCTTGATTTAAAAGCCTAGCCGGTGCGTGACTTATGCCCTCCCCCGTCCGCCGCCTGACCCTCCCTCCACCCTCCTCTCTGCCTTCCCTCCCTCCACCCTCCCCTCTGCCTTCCCTCGCTCTTAAATCTCCCAGCGTTCAAGCGCCGATGCCGAATGAACAGGTGAAGAGATTCATTTCCTTAGATCTAATCAGCGGCCAGTAAATTGACCTGGGATGGATCGGGGCCTCTGGGTGAATCGGAGAGGGAGGGTCTGGCTCAAATGGCACCATATTCCCTTTGTGGTGCACTACTTTTGATCAGTTCTCCACGGGGCTCTGGTAGAATGTAGCGAGTGCACAGTGTACGGGATAGCGTGCCGTCTGAGCCAGCGAAAGAAGCAGTTAGTCACTTAAAACCTCATCGAGATTTCAAACTCTTTTCAATGTGTTTTAGTCTGAAAGTTACAGTGTGACAGAATCTCCTGCCTAGCGTCACTTAACGTTTTGATTTCCCTGAAGAGAAAAAGAGCCTATCATTTAAACAAAATCCCAGAATGACGTTCCGTAGTGGATCACAGTGCTGTATTGCTCGTGTTGTTTCCCGTTTTGAACAACGCCAGTCAGTTGTCAGGGCAGGCTTAGCCGTAATCAACTATGTGTCTTAGGATAATGTGGTTCGCACCTGATCCAGCTGTTTCAAATTAAGACGGGGTGTTTGGTCAATCTTATTTAATCATTAATTATCTAATTGTAACCAGCCCAACTAACATTAACTTTATTTTATTTACTAACTGTCTGGTACAAATGTGGACATGACCTCTGGCCTTTGGAAATGCTGGATGTTTATCAGCTCCGTTCATGGTAACGCATTGCGATAACAGTACGAGACTCGTGACACTAAGTAGTAAGGTTTTCAACAAATGTCTGAGGTTCACTTGAAGCTCCCTTATCGAAGAGGGAATCTGGGAGACTGCACCGCGTCTCCTCCCCTAACGGAGAACAGAGCGAGGGACAAAGAGGTGTTTTGTGCTCGGGGTTTGTTGCCTCCTCAGTAGCCAGCCGTCCTTCAAACAGCGCTCCTTAAGATTCTGCCCAATAACTCCACATTTTCTACAGACACTTCAGAGCTAAAGCTCTCAGTATATTCCGCCACCATTCGTCATGTCTAAGAAGGAATTTTTCCAATGGGCTTTTGCTAGTGTTTATGACTCACGCTAAGCTATGTGGGGAACAGAAGAGCAAAGACACCTGTTCAGTTGGTCGCCTGGTTTGTATTTCTCATGGCAGCACATTGGAGAGAAAGGGAAGGGATTCTTCTTCACTCATGCACGCGCACGCAAACACACACATGCGAACACACAAACACAGGCGGCGCTTCTTCTCTCTCCCAGGGATGTGAACAGGGGACAGGTTCTTCTTTTATGAGCGAGCTGCTTGGTATTCGGGACATGCTCCGGCCTTAAGAGGCCCCATGATTCATTGCAGGAGGTGCGACGCGGCCCCAAGCAGAGATCCATCCACTGCAGAATCTAGGACTAATAATAGGTCCGTCCACGACTTAGCTTAGCTTCGTCCCTAGGTGCTCCTCCAGGTCTCTCCCACTAACACTGCCCCTAACACTGCCCAGCATTCACAAGAGTTAGTTGTTTTTAGAATCAGAGTTGTCCAAAATCAAATATTTTGCTTTGTTGGAATAAAAAACAAACAAGAGAGGAGGTCCAGCTTCCTGGCAGGTTTACAGGGTCTAATCCCTTTGTGCTTTTATTATGAAATAGCTGGTAAAATGCCAGGTTCCTGGCAGGTTTACAGGGTCTAATCCCTCTGTGCTTTTATTTTGAAATAGCTGGTAAAATGCCAGCTTCCTAGGATTGTGTTAACATGCAGTAAGCTAGATTTCTTTTTTTTGTGTGCGTGTGCGTGTGCGTGCGTGCGTGCGCGTGTGTATATTTGGCTGGCCCCTCTTCATTCTCAATGTGTATTGATTGGCCACTGCACCTTGCAGAGTATTGGGGAGCCTTGCATTATGCCTAAGATTTTTTAATTAAAGTTCAAACGTCCTGTGTTGTGCCTGCCAGGCACCCACCCCCCTGCATCACTCTGACTCCCATGTACCACACAGCACCCCCAGTATTTGCTCTCCATTTTCCTCTCCTTCCCTCTCTGTTTTTCTTTTCTTTTTTCCTGGCTCAAAATCGAGTATTGATGTTTCAACAGACCTTATTCAAATAACAGCTGATTCGTTATGTTCTTTCAAAGCTCTTGCCTCAAAGGGCATTTTCTGCCCTCAGTGTCCTTTTCTTTCTATTTCTTTATTTATTTGCTCTGATCATTTTTCCTCCGGTGAGCGCGTGAACCTCCGTTCTTCTCAGCACGGCCACAGAGGGGCACTGTAAGGCTGTAAATTACAGCTGGATGGAGACACAGAATAGAGACGGAAACAAAAAGAGAGAGACACAGACACCAAGAGAAAGAGATAGAGAGAGAAGAGGAATGAGCCAACATGTCATTTCTATTCACACAAAATGGTTGCTGGCTGTAGATTCACACATAGGCCCGTGTGCGACACCATTGCAAATTGTACCATTTAAAGGCTTTCAAAAAAACAAACAAACACAAAAATGATACTGGCCTGTAGGACTATCAGCTGTAGAGTCATTTTTCTGTGTGTGTGTGTGTGTGCACGGCGTGCGTGTGCTCGTCTATCTTTAACTCTCATGTACTGTCTGTCAAGTCACGATAGTGAGTTGACAGTGGCTGAAGATGATGGAAGCCGGGTGTTTTAGGAGCCTGTAGGGCCTGTGTTGTAGAGCCGCCAGCTGCATCGGATATAACCAGCCTCTCCATCCCGTTATATAACGTCTTTCTTCGTTCTTAACGTTGTCACAGCCGTGCTGCCGTTGAAGCAGCGACATGTGATAGGAACCTCTGTTTTCTTTTTCTTCTTTCTCTACAGGCGTATGGAATGTCAGTGCTTCCTCTGAACCTGATTAAAGGCACTCGTAGTGTGGGTTATGAACGCCTGGAGAACACAGAGGACATTGAGGAGGTTGAACACCAGATCGAAAAGCTCAAAGCCAAGGTGGGTCTCGGTTGTCTCCAAAGCTGAAAACAAGACTGTATATCTGGTTGGGATTTACTGTACCAAAATCATGGTTCTTATGAATATGTGGGTATGCTGCAATTTGACCTCAGGCTGTAAAGCATGTGGAAGTTTCTGGACATCATTTCATCTGCTTGTTAATTAGAATACAGTGTCTTCCAGGGACGGGACATGTCCCAACTCTCTCATGGCATTCTTCTGTGTCAGGCTGTTTAAACACCTGCACATTTTCTCATGCTTCCTCTCGCTTGTTTGCTTGTTTGATTGTGTGTTTGTTTGTGTCCAGTGTGAGGATGGCCGCCCTCTGTCATCACGGGACCGTCGTAACCTGCAGGAGTTTGAGGTCAAACTACAGGTGATTAGTATACATACATACATACATACATACATACATACATGCATACAGTTTGCACACGCTTGGAGAATTGATAATATATGTACCATTTTTAAAGATAACATGAATGAGAAGACAAAACGTCTTTTATTTCTTATTGGATTCACATTCAACTGTAGGTCATAACAGTCTGGCACAATCATAAAACAAGACATGGCATCACACAAAAAATGAACTGACCCCTGTTAAAGTCTGCATACCCTTAGTCCTTAATACTGGATATTGCCTCCTTTAGCATCAATGACAGCGTGCAGTCTGTTGTAATAGTTGTCTATCAGGGCCAAAATCTTGCAGGTGGAATCGCTGTCCATTCTTCTTGGCATAATGTCTTTGGTCGTGTTGCATGAACCACACATTTGAGATCTCTCCAGAGTGGCTCAATGATATTAAGGTCAGGAGACTGATGGCCACTCCAGGACCTTCAACTTTTTCTGCTGTAACCACTGGAGGGTCAACTTGGCCTTGTACTTAAGGTCATTGTTGTGTTGGAGTCCAAGAGCGTCCCTGCACAGCTTTCGTGCAGATGAAAGCAAATTGTCTGCCAGTATTTTCTGATAACCTGCTGCATTCATCTTGCCATCAGTTTTCACAAGATTCCCTGTGCCTTTAGAGCTCACACCCCCCAAAAACATCAGTGAGCCCCCACCATTCTTAACAGTGGGGATGGTATTCTGTTCACTATAGGCCTTGTTGATCCCTCTCCAAACATTGCGCTTATGGTTGTGACCATAAAGCTCTCTTTTGGTCTCGTCACCCCAAATAACGGTTTGCCAGAAGCTGTGAGGCGTGTCAAGGTGTTGTCGGGCAAATTGTAAGCAGGCTTTTTTGTGGCACTGGTGCAGTAAAGGCTTCTTTCTGTCAATTCATCCATGCAGACCATTTTTGTTCAAATATCGCTGTATTGTGCTCCTTGAAGCAACCACACTGTCTCTGAAGCAACCACAGAGCCGCCTGTATTTCTCCTGAGGTTACCTGTGGGTTTTTCTTTGTTGCCCGAACAATTCTTCTGGCAGTTTTGGCTGGAATCTTTCTTTGTCTACCTGACCATGGCTTAGTATCAAGAGATCCCATATTTTTCCACTTCTTAATAAGTGATTGAACAGTACTGACTGGCATTTGCAAGACTTTGGATATCTTTTTGTCTCTTTCTCGTCATAAAGTTCCATCACCTTGTTACGCAGGTCTTTTTAAAAGTTCTTTTCTCAGCATCTAGCCTGCTCAGTGTATCCACGTGAAACCATTGATTTTTTTATACACAGACACTAATTGCAATTTAAAAGCCACAGATGTGGGAAAATCACCTTTTAATTGCCATTTCACCTGTATGTGTCACTGTGTGTGTCTGTAACGAGGCCAAACTTTCAAGGGTATGTGAACTTTTGATAAGGGCCGTTTGGGTGATTTTGATTATCATTATGATTTAAATAGGAGCCAAACAACTATCCGATAATAAATGGCTTCATATGATCACTATCATAAAATAAAAGACTGATCATGCGAAGCAGTTTTTTTTCAAAATCACTGCCACAATGTCACAGTTTGCCAGGTATGCAAACTTATGAGCACAACTGTACATACATACATACATGCATGCATGCATATGTATATGTGTGTACATACGCGTGATCCAAATGATTGACATGCTCAATAATGATGAAATATCACAGGCTTTTCAAAGTGGAACATGTAAACAGCTACTGTGTCCTCTATAATTGCTGCTCTCCTTGAGAAAGAGAAAAATACACCATTAAAAAAATGTCATTTTTCAGCAGCCTCATCTTTCCTTCAAAATATGGTAGAAATCCAACCTTTTATTGAGCTAGATATATACATAGATTAAAAACATATTCAGTAATCAGGAAAAAGATGTGTTTCTCAAAAACATAATAGTAGTATAATACTTAATACTTTTTGAACATTTTACACCACACTTAAAATAAATGCTCTTGTAATTAATGACCTTTTATTTCCTTCCACTGTGCTCGCGGCCCTTCCACCAGAATGCTTTTATAGCTGCAACACTTTCCTTTCATCCATGTTCAGCTCTTACCTGTTTTCTGTGATCAACTCTTCCCTGTCCGTGTTGATCTGTTGGTCTTGGCAGGTGCTCCAGAGACGTGGCAGACATCTGGAGATAGCGGAGAGTCACTGCTGCACCAAGGTTGGCTTTGCTCTCAGACCGCTCAAGGTGAGACGCGCGCGCGCACACACACACACACACACACACACACACACACACACACACACACACACACACACAGACATACACACACACACAGACATACACATTGACTCATACACACAGGGACACACGGGCACTTATATACACAGACCTATGCAAACAGTTCTACTTTAAACATGAACATCGAAACTCCATATTTAATGTGCATTTCAAGAAGGATCAGCGTACAGTATATCTGCCTGTGTGTGTTCAGACTGGGATCACCGTACAGTATATCTGCCTGTGTGTGTTCAGGCTGGGATCAGCGTACAGTATATCTGCCTGTGTGTTCAGACTGGGATCAGCGTACAGTATATCTGGAATACCCTGTATGCTGAGTACCTGGAATTCGGTACCGGTACCCAACGGGCCCTTTTTTCTGTAGTTTTGTATCGCTAACGTTAGCTGCGGCTGCTGCAGGCGACTTGGCTTTCATGCTATCAAATACGGAACAGGCTTCAGCTTTATGAAATATTGTGTTTGACTGGGTGTTTCGTCAGGTTAGACGTTTGCCAGCTTTGCATTCAGCCATGGCCAGCTTTGCATTTTGCATCACATTGCAGCAAGTGTTGTGTGTGTCAAGTTTTGAAGCGTGCCCATACTCCGGACTGCTTTCAGCTCGCCACTGCCCTTTTGGTGTTGAACGTGGAACAAGGGTTGGGGTGATCTGGCTCTCGTAGTCGTAGCTCTCACTCTACTCTCTCACCCAGAAGCGCTGTCAGATACCGACATTTGGCTCCAATTGATTTCACGTGAATCGGTACTCGGTAATACAGCCGTAATTCAGTCGGTCCCCTTTAAATTATGGAGGTCGGTATGTAACCCTACCCGCTATGTGTGGTCAGACAGAGTTCAGCCTGCACCTCTTTCTCTGGCTTTTCCAAACCCGCTATCTGGAGGGTACATGCTGCAAGCTTGTACACAAACACACGTGTGTATACACGCACACACACACACACACACCCGCCCACAGGTTTATATTGCTATTTAAATGGGCTAAACAAAATGTTCTGTCTTAAAGAAATGCAATTTTTACTAATTCTAAACCTTACCCTAATCTTAATCTTGCCCTAAACCAAAAAATGCCTATTTTGAAATATGAACTAGATAGTAGTCCCTATTAGTGAAATTGTTCTGATTTAGCCCCAGTTTGGGGACATGAGGAATCATGATATAGCTGGGTAAGAAATACGCACACAGTTTTCAATTCAACCTGAAGCCTGTCTGTCATTTCATTTCTGTTAACTCCAAAAATTTAATGGATTGATCTTTTTCTACTGTGCCTGTTTCACCTGTTCAGTGTTACGTGTTACATTGGAGATTAAAGAGATATTGGAGAGACTAAAATCAATATTCCATACACACTTTCATGTCTCTTCACACAATACTTCATGCAATGACACACACACACACACACACACACACACACACACACACACACACACACACACACACACACACACACACACACACACACACACACACACACACCCACCCACACACACACACACACACACACAGCCACCCACACACACACCCATGTGCGTGCTCCTGGACAGAAAATGTATTCACAATGCAAATCCTATCGTCCCCAATCCCAAAACCCAACCCTGACTCCTAAACCTAAATATGTCTGAAATATCCCTTTTTGTCTAAATGAGGACTGGCAGAAGGTTACTTGCTCATCATTACAGTAACAACACACACACACACACACACAGTACCTGTTGTGCGGTCTCAGACTTGTAACTAGTGCTGGTCACAGTGGCTGCTGATGAAAGACTGTGTTCATAAGGCCATCTGTATACCACAGGTAGGAGACACATGGAGATCTGAGCCAACGCGTTTTCCCTCCAGCGTCTCAGATGCTTCAGTAACCCCCTAGACACCACACTGCTTCTGACCGGGTCACACAAGGTCTAACAGGCTGAGCGGAGCAGGGGTCACCCCTTCCTCTCCAAGACGCTTTGTGAATATGGGCCCGGATCTAGAGCATCAGAGAGAAGGATTAGCAATGTTGTACTCTAGGAACGAAACACAAGCAGCAATCACTGTGAACTACATCCAAATAAATATCACATTCTTTTTCTTTAAATTCTGTAAATGTACTAAACGGTTATTATTCCCATAGTTTTCTTTTTCTTGATTGCAGACTGGTAAATATTTAAATGCCTTTTGATGGGCAAAACTTCTATTTCATGCCAGTGATTTACACTAATCTTCTACCTCAGATTAATCCCGTACACAAAACACACAGATTAATTGTTTCAAACAACTGAATTCGATAAATATTACGGTGACTTTGAAGAAACAGTTCACACAGAATTCATCTTTATTTTTCAATAAATCAAAAAACAAGTTAACAGTTGTTAAAACGACAACTAAAGGACTCTTTGACCAAAAGCAAAACTCCATGCATTGTATTCTGTCTACTTTACTTTAACCAGGCAGTGTACATCAGTGAAAACAATGCACTATTTTTTCTTTGTTCTTTTCACTCTCACAAATATTTTGTGAACACCTTTGAAACCATTCGACTAGAATGCCATTCCAGTATATCATCAATAGGACATTTCTCTTTGAAATGGATGGAAAAAATGAAATGTCGTGTTGCATCTGCAATGATCCAAACCTGTTAGCAATCCACTCGTTTCGCAACGCTAATTTACGCCGAAACAGGCCAATGGAAAACCAAATTAAAAAAACATCTCCCTTGAACCGCCATCGCTGCTTAGAAAAACAATGAAATACGTATAATCTTTGATCACCTGTCGCCCGAAAATAATATTATAATAAATACACATTCAATGGATTATTTTCTTTAGGTCTGGGTTAACTGCCAGGCAGAAATGAGGAACGGTGGGTTGAGTGTTTTCTTGTGTTTAGCCTCCGCTGCTCCCAGGTGTCATTTCCCTGTTTCAAACTAACCTTTTGGTTCACCAGCCTGTAGCATGCAGATTCTAAATCTACCAGCTCATCAGATTTTTACCAGACAAAAAATCTTGGTAACGGAGAGACAGCAGCACCTGCCCTTGTCCGTGAGGGAGTTTCTACCTCTGCTGCTTGCCAGCTTGTATGTAACGTGTTTTCTTGAAGTTGCTCTTTAAATGCAAACAAACATTGAAAAGCCGCCAGACGTGAACAAATCACTGTAAATACCAGAGAACAGTCACTTTAGGAGACTGTTCGGTATATTATGTCTTGCACGGGGATCAGTCTTTGGATGGTCCACTCCATAACGCTACAGTGTGCGTATTGTTTCTGACAGTTCTGCGCATGGTCCAAATATCAGTTAATCGTAGTACAGCTATTTAACTCAAATTCATACTATAAATGTTTGTTGTGCTATAAATCCCAACTTGCATAGACTCCTACTTGACTTCCCAATTGTTTTTATGTCCCAAACATGCTAATATAACCCTTGTGTAGAGCCCTGTGTGACCAGCTGCCAGTGCTGCTGGTTAAATGAACGCCCACCAAGGCCAACATCTACCCACATTTTCTGGTTGTTCATTTTAAGTCCTGTTTAGGACTGCATGGAGTACAACACAGGAGGATCAGAATCATACAATATATTATGATATAATGGCTTTCCAACCTATTTCTCTCAGGTTTCTGTCTCCCACACAGCTCTGTTTGTTTCAGGGCTCTGTTTGTTTCAGGGCTCTGTCTCTCTCAGGGCTCTGTCTCTCTCAGGGCTCTGTCTCTCTCAGGGCTCTGTCTCTCTCAGGGCTCTGTCTCTCTCAGGGCTCTGTCTCTCTCAGGGCTCTGTCTCTCTCAGGGCTCTGTCTCTCTCAGGGCTCTGTCTCTTCTTAAGTTTCTCTTTCTCAGTTTGTCTTTGTGGTATTGTGTCTCGGTTTGTTAGAGAATAGGTTGCACTTCAAGGTTTCGTGCATTTGATTTTCCCAAAAGTCTTAAAAAGGTATGCATCACACAACTTTATAGGAAGCATCTGTTAAATGACTGCATTTGTAAATGTAATGTGCAGCGTAAATTGTGTCAGGATCATCATTCATCATCTTCCAGTTTTCCTCCCCACAGTCGTTATAAAAACACCACTGTGCTGAAGCCCCTAATGATAGGATAAATTCTATAGTCATTCATTTTATTCTTTAATCATTGTCATTCCGTGTTCCAACCTCACAGTCTCTTTGTGGTTGCGCGTGTCAGAATAGAATCCTCTCCGGCATTCACTGGTTGCCTATCTACAGCACCACAGGTCTGCCGAACATTCACCGGCTCTAATGAAACGTTAAACCAGCCGGATACCGTCTGGAACAGTGTGTCTTAAACCGGGGGGGGAGCGCTAATGACACTCCCCAGACTCACTACTACACACTAATGAGATGGTAGATATATTAACTATATGCTCAGGCACGGCCCAGGAATGATAAGCAAAGCAACAGGGAGCTCCAGAACACGAATGGAGGTATTTCGGTGGTCTCTTGTTTGCATTTCGCCTAACAGATGCCGCGGTTTTGGTGGTTTCCTGTTTATCTGTATATGTATGTCTGTCTTGTCTGTCTGTCTTTCTGCTTGACTGTCCGTCAGGTTGTCTTTTGTCTGTCCGTTGTTTAGTCTGTCTCATCTTTGGGTCTCATCTGTGGGTCTGTTTTCTTGTTGTCTGCTGCCAGAACATACGGTAGATATTGTGTTTCTCTCCTACACATATTCTGACGCTGTGTCTATGTTCATGAGTGTCTGACGTTGTGTTTCCATGACAGCTGCATGGTTCTCCAACATTCCTGACTGTCTTTACGTTCTTCCTGTTGTTTGTCGGCCTGTAGGTCTGTTTTCTTGTCTTGTCTGACCTTATGTTGATCTGTCTCTCAGCCTGTCTTATGTGTCTTTCACTCTATTAAATGACTGGCGGGCTGCTGTGTCCCTTGTGAATTCAGTCTGATCAATAAATCTTGATCTATGTCTTTTTTTTAAAAAACATTTTGTCTGTATTTACTGTCATCTGCCTCACTGATGAGACTGATGAGACTGAAGAGACTTTGACGAGGCTCAGTTTACTAACTGGTGGCTGAGTAGTTCCTAATGTCATCTTGGGGCTATTCACACACTATATATTTACCTTATATGAAATTGAAGGTGGCTAGGCATTCACTATATGGTATTCCTCTTCCTGAAAATGTTATGAAGAAATTATTCACAAGCCCAATTCAAATGTTAATACGTAATTACAACATTCTACTGGAAGTGCTTTTAGGAGAGAATAAATAATGACGTAAAAGAGAAGTAAAATTGATCTCCATATTTACACTTTCTTTGTTTTCTTTTCTATTTTAGAAAAAAAGGTGCCTGACCAGTCTGACTTTCTGCTTCATTTAATGTTTCTTCGTCATTTCATTCTTTTCTCTGCCATCGTTCCCCTTCACACTGGAAAGCTTCCATGCATGAAATATCTTAATTGACTAGCTTTTTGGATAGGTCAGATGAGAGAGAGTAAGACAAGAACAGGTCCTGAACAAACGACACCACGACTTTGGGAAAACAACCTAATACTATCCTGTTTAAACAAAATAACAACTCAGGCTATTTAAGCACTCTGTGTTGTTTAAAGGGATAGTTCGTCCAAAAGTCTACTTATGAAAAGATATTCCAGAAGGCCAATAGTCATTTTTTCAGACCATCTATTATTCAGCTTTGTCCCAGTGTGTAATTAGCATTATTTGTGTCATGCAAATTCATGAATGAAAATGTAATGTACCACTATTGATAAGCTGCATTTCGAGCATAAAGCTACTCTGAAACACTTCAAACTACCCTCAGTAATCAGCCACGGCAGTATCTATTTTTTCTATTAAACTGTTCACATACGAAACAGTCGGCGGTATTGGCTGAATTCCAACTAGCACTATTCAACTGTTTGCTTTAGCTAATATACACAGCTTCTGTATTTTCGGCAGTGATGTCATGAAGGTGAGCGGGAACTTTACCCTCAACAAGCTAGCTTTTTCAAATTGCTGCTAGTTTACACTTATGTATATTATTTCTCTATTTTGACCATGTTTTTTATTTATATATTTCTTAAATCTTACTACATGAATGTCGTGTGCCAGGTCATAAGAATTACGTTGTGCAGGTTGCCAGTGTTATTCAGTGCATTTGATTAATATACTTAGAACTTCTGAATATCCTTTGTTTGTTTTGATGTTGACTTCTGCCTGCTTGTTTGCCGGCTCGTGAATCTTCCGTTAATTAAATTCTACCCACATGGCAATTGTACCAGTACCTCTGCCTCTCCCAAAGTGTATTGTGGGGGATTCAATGGAGCAACATTGCCAACAAGACACAATTTTAGCAAGAAATGTTTTTATATAGAGGCTCCTGCCCTACCGGTAAATACAGGAAGCATCTGTTTATTTGAAATTAGAATAATATTGCAAAAATTCCATTTTTATTTTGTGGAATACCACATCGTCATGCTCTGTGACGTAAACACCTCCACTTCTCTTTGTGTTTTAGAGTCATTTTAGTGTTTTAGAGTAAATTTCCACTTGCACAATGCAGCTTTGCGTTACTGGTTCGTTGCGTACAGTTTCCATTCATGAATTTGTACCATGCTATTGAAGCTTTTTACTGAATTAGACAGTGCAGAATAATTGGTCGTTTAAAAAAGTGACTATGTGCCCGAAGGACCAACTGGGGGTAAGGGGACCCCCGAAATATTATTTTTGGATGAACTATCCCTTTAAGAACTATGTCTTATTCAAGCACTATCTGTGAATGATGAAGTCCATGGTGTTTCTTAGTCACTACTGAGTCTGCCTCAAAGCACCGTGGTGGATTAAGTAAAGGAATCCATCGGAAACATCTAATCAACAGGTGAAAGAGCTGATAATGTGGACAGGGTCATGCCCTTGTGGAAAGACAGACCCTGTCTCGTTTACCAGTTGGTGCTGGTAGGGTATTGATACTGATTGACAGCGTTTAGACTACATAGACACTACAGGAAAACCAATATTTTTGAGAATAGAATTATAGGGTTACGGAGTTTCAGTTGTCAGTTGCCCAGGTTGTTCAACCAGAATATTACTTCTGCTTTCAGCCCAAACACTCCAAAATGAATGCAGAAGAAAGCTCAAATAGGCACCCAGGGAGCAACTAGGCTGAACTATCTTTTTCAAGACAGATTTCTCACCTTGACAGTTCAGAGATTCAGTCGAGCTACCTTTCAGTGGCTGGTCAAATGCTTCAACCACTATTGTTAGCGAAGGCCCCATTTAATCTATCAACCAATCGATCAATCAAATGTATTTTATGAAGCCCTTTTTACATCTGCAGTTGTCACAATGTGCTTTTTCAAAACATCCAGCCTTACACCAAATGGAGCAAATTTCTGGGGCTACGAAAAACTCCCTAAGAAGGCCGAAACTTTGGAAGAACCTGAGAGCGGAACCAGGCTCAGAGGGGTGACCAGTCCTCTTCTGGTTGTGCCGGGTGAACATATTAAGAGTCCAAATTGTAATGATTAATAAATACATGTGGGCTGAGTCCAGAGTCTACTCAAACCTAGTCCAGATCGGAGGCAAGTCCAGATGGACGAGGACAGGGACACACAGGGGGGGAGGGGGGGTCAGCAGAGTGGCAGCTGAAATCATCAGCAACACAACCAGGAGGACTTTGGACAGGGACAGCTAAACATCATTTAGACACTGAACATCCTATTTGAGGCAGGTCTGCAGCGGGACTAATTTAAAAAAGAATGACTGTCAGTTCATCTGCTGTCTACATTGGGAATAACACTGGCATAGCAGGTCACTTTTGCTGATCGTTTGCGTTTCTCATTTGTCCCTGCTGCTCTCTGATTGTTGCCGTCAACAAGTAAAGTTGTAATGTTTGTGTGGCCACCACCTTTTCAACTGTACCCTGGCGTGGCCTCCAAGACGTTTCCGACTGCTCTCCCGAACTGCTCGGGGAGACTTTGCTTCTGGACACAGTGTAATTTATCTTCACACCCACTCAGGTCGGCCCGCCTGCATGTGCCCACGCTCTGTCTTCGCATGTTTCCGTGGGTGACTCTTTGCCCCTCCCATCTTGAACTTAGGTGGTACATCGTAGCATCTCTGTTTGTTAGCTTGTCCCTTCATGATACTATAGCAAGAATGGAAATGTTTGTTTATCTCTCTGTCTACCTGTTTATGTTTGTTTGCCTGTCTTTCTCTGTTTGTTGGTCCGTGTCTGCCTTTCTGGCTGTGTCTCTCTGTTAGTAGAGGTGAATAGATAGTTGTTACCTCTCCTTGCCCCAGGCTGCTGTCTGTTTGTCAGTCAATCAGTGGAGGTGAGTTAACTCTCCTTGCCCAAGGCTGTCTGCCGGTCCTGTTGTGGTGATTACTATTTAATAGATGGCCCCAGTCCACGCTTGATTAAAGTAAAAAATGTGGACACCTACTCATTCAAGAGCTGGTATTGTATACAGACCCAGTTGAAACACTGATGGCACTGATTCCATGGCACGAAATGTAGCATTCAGGCCCACACTGTTTGGCAACACAAACGTGCTCTTTGGCCCGGACCTAAATAGCAGTCACTGTTTGTTGAAAGCTTTAGGGACCCAAATAAGAAAACCTCATTATTTTACAGTAGCATTCCTTTGACGCGGTGTGATCTGACATTGGTGAGGAACGTGTAGACATGGGCACAGTGACTGCCTTGAAGCGTGCCTTGGAGCCAGGGGAAGAGTCAGAGGTCGTTGTGGAACAGATCGTACAGTATACAGTGAAACCACGTCTGGTGTAACCCCTGCTGCTCTGAGGCCTCGTGCTGCGGTTCTGAAGCCGTTTGAAGATATGAATACCAAAAAGCACCTGCAGTAAGCCGAACAAACACCCATACTGTAGCACACACAGACACCCACTCCTTTACTGCTCCGCGCCTTAGCAAAACCTCGCTGTTATATAACAGCCCGTCGGTACCATCCCCTTGCAGTCAGACAGATAAAGGATCCTGTTGCAGAACACCTGTGTTAGATACACATCTAAAATCATTTCTCCTAGTTGAGCTTGATTCAGCTTGTTTGGCCCAATGGGGCTGTTCAAATGGCTCCAGAAGTGGGGACTCCACCCATCGCTCAGCCAATGTGGATTGGAGCAAACGAGGAAGGCCTCTCAAAGGTGCATAATGGTGTTTGAACCGGGGCCGATGGGTGCAGACAGATGCGACCATCCATCTCCTCCAGACCGTCTTTTAATTATTATGAAGGGGGATGCGAACACACACGCACGCGTGCACACACACACACACACACACACACACACACACACACACACACACACACGTACGCATCGGTTGGTCTGACAGGTACAACACTAGGTATTTAAGAACTTTAATTTAAGTCTCTCCCCAACAGCCTGAAGGTACAGGGGCCAATCAATACATGCTGAGAAGGAGGGGTGGGCCGACCCAATACACAAGCACACAAACACACACTGAACTCACACAAACAGAACACACACAGTTTCGATGTATTTATAATGTTAATGTATAAAGACCCGCTACATTAATCACTGTTGCAGTTGATTTAAGGCCAACCCAGACAAAACCAACAGAACATGGGGCCCGGTTTCCTCATGAACTGGGCGGTTCCTTCTCCAACGCGAGACACACTGAACGCAGTTTTCCACGTTCTCTCGTGCACATCACACAGTGCTCTAAATACAGTGCCTTGTATTCACTGTTGGTCCGGTAGAAACAGGTTTCATCAACAGGAGTCTCACCTGTCTATAACATTTTGCTAGAAAATTATGCCTTTGTCTTGTTTTGAAGTGCGTCTGCCCAAGGAGACAAGAGAAGGCGAGCTCTCCCAGCTATAATTATCCTTTGGCGTTTTAATTTTGGAGCTGTATGTTGGTGAATTAAAAAAGACAGATTTAGACCAGTGTGAGTTGAAGACCTGCTGGAATTTGTGTCCCACCGGTTCTCTAAGAGCTGGATTTTAACATTCCAGTTAAGACAGTCTAATTAAAACATCTTCCAGAGTTTACGCGCCTTCCCGAGTTTACGCGCCTTCCCGAGTTTACGCGCCTCCCCGAGTGTACGCGCCTCCCCGAGTGTACGCGCCTCCCCGAGTGTACGCGCCTCCCCGAGTGTACGCGCCTCCCCGAGTGTACGCGCCTCCCCGAGTGTACGCGCCTCCCCGAGTGTACGCGCCTCCCCGAGTGTACGCGCCTCCCCGAGTGTACGCGCCTCCCCGAGTGTACGCGCCTCCACCTTCTACAAAATGCATCCTAAAAGGTGCAAGTTTATGTTTGGTCCTTGCTATCTGTCTGAATTAATGTGACGACATGATGAGGGCAAAGTCCTGTTCTGTGAAATAGTTGCCTACTGCAGTTATTCCGGTGTGTTTTCAAACCTCGAGTGTAATGTAGACAAAACAGTAATTCGCGCCCATTTAACTTCTGACCGTCAGTAATCTGTATTATGTCGATAACAACAGGAAACTCGACTGAGGGAGGGGCAATCAATGACTACAATATTATCATTGCAGTTTGTGTCTGCCAAGCCCGTTAGATATACTTCTCCTTTCCTGACATTTATGAATTGGTTTGATAAGAGATTTTCTTGATGGTTTCTGTTCCTCCCAGACACTGGGCAACATCCTTAGGCACCTGGACCAACAGAACATGTCTGATCCAGGATTGTCTCTAGCTCTGGTACTCTCTGTTTCTTCTCAAAGATCAAGTGCTATGTCACTGAACGTGCCCACAGCTCACGTGCAAGGTGAAGTAAATCAGTGTACCACAACAAAAACATCTTTCCTCACAAAACCCCAATGACCTCTCTCCTTGGATGGGTTTTTGATAAGGAGACAATGATGCAAGAAAGAGTCTTTCCTGTTTGACCGGTTACCATTTGGCATTTTTAAATGTACTTACTGCAGTGTATTGAAGCCCACATATTAACCTAGGTTCATTACTGTGTCAATGTGCACCTATGGTGATTTCCCAGCATGCTCCAAGGTCCATTGTTTCTTCAGACTATTTTCTAAATCTGGCTTTGCCAGACACATAATTGTTAAATCGTGTGTTGTACGTAGTTGAACAACATACTAAACTAACAGATTAATGTACCTCATTTTACTAACCTCAGCATTCTTATTGAATGCAGGTCAAGGGTGAGTAAAAATGTATGGATTTCCACATCATTTAGTTAACTAGCGTCATTGGGGTTAAACATTTCCACCAACATTCCCCAAATTCCCTGGTTCTACAACATGCCGTTTCAAACGTTTCCTGGACACGGGAGGGAATAAGCAGGCAATCTGAAATCCTTCAATCTGGATTCAAGGAAAAGTCAATACAATTTGGCCGTTTTTTAGGAGTTTGTTTAGTCAGATAGAGATGTATGTACCTTAATTATTTGTTTCAGAACTGGCTTGGCAATGAAAACGACCATGTCTCCGTCCTAAAATATACAGTCATGCATGGTAATTCTACAAAAAAGGCTCCCTGACATAATATTTGAGTCACTACTTTATTTTAGTCTTCAAAATAGCTTTTTGCTCTTACATTTAGAAGATCGTGACAAGTGTGCTTACTGGGCATCAGTGCTAATCCATGCTGCTTCATACCACACTGATCTTCCGATCAGGATTCAACGCGTAAGGGCAAGCTCACTCACCTGATGACACCTGCCAGCTGATGGAAAAGGATCCTTCCCACACACACAGGCTTTGGCTCCCAAAGCCCCAGTTTGGACCAATGCTTTCACCTCTCCAGTCACCCTGTCTGCAATTGTCCATCAAATAGAAGGCCTGTTCTCCTCATTGGAAACTTTAAGATTGTGAAAATTCTCTGCCACTTTTGGCAGACAGTTAGAGTGAACACTGAGACTGTGCCCATTTTACCCAGTTTCAGACAATAAAAGGTTATTTTGGCTATTTGAGCATAAAAGTGCCCTACCAATAAAACCAGTGGAGCAAATCTTGTACTGGTGAAATATTGCAGTTCTTAATCCAAGTATGGTCGTATTCTGTAGCCCTCGTGTGGTGGTAAATGCAGGCCTACATTCTGTGACATCTGTTTTTATATTAGCGCCTGACATATGTTGTTCTTGTACTAAAGAAAATTGGTATCAGGTTATAAAAGAAAGTCATCGTCTGCTGCCTCCATTTATTGGGGATTCGTTCTGATTTAATTGGTGAACGAGCTATCTAGAAAGTTGACTTTACTGCAGTATGCCGCTCCTTTACACTGGATTTATTGAATATCATTGACAGTTAGCATATCTCTTGTGTCCATCAAATTAATTGGCATTTATGGGCACCCCAGTCAGACTGGCAAGTTCCTGTTTGTTCATTGCTAGCGAAGTTTGAATGCCTGGATAAAAAACGTAGACATTTCCTTTACCCTCATAAAAGTTAGTGAATCTTTCAGGCTTTGATGTAGCTACTTTTCCCATATTTTCATGTAGTGTGATTGCAACTCTTACTGGCCGGATACGTTGTCTCTGTTGCTCTGCCTTCAACAAAATCCCAGACCTACAGTGTCTTGCAGAGCTACCTTTGATTTGTTATGATGGTTTGTTGCATTGAAAACACACAGATACGCCCACACGCACGCTCAGCTCAGAGGAAACCTTGCCACCTGGACACTGCCCACGTCACGGGCAGCAGGGACAGACCGCGCTCAGGGCTCATAATGTGACCACCACACCATATGGCCAAATCACGTGACCCCCAGGTTTAAGCCTGAAGGCCCGGTGGGACGCCCATCAAACATGTGACCTCCCCCAGTGCATCGTGGTCATAATACCTAACCCTGCCCATGTGATGGATGCCGTCAACAACATTACATTTATAATTTTTTTTCCATCTTCTCTCTTTTTCTCTATTTGTGCGCCCCCCCCGTCTCACTCCCTTTCTCTTTCCACACGTCCCTCTATCTCTCGCCCACTCTCTGTCTCCCTCAGATTCTGATGGGGATCTTCTTCATCCTGGTTGCTCTGCTGTTCATCGTTGCTCTGTTCATCTCAAAGTAAGAACTCTACTGTCTCCCCAACCTGCTGTGAAGAATGCAGAGTAACCTAATGCGATTTAGTGCCATACATTACATAACTCTTATATTTAGGTATAAGAGAAGAGGCCCACATAGAAGAGTGCCTTCGTCCTAAGTACTTAGTCATATATAGCTTCATGATCCTGTGTTAAATCTATATTACAGGAGAATAGTATTTTTTTACTTTTCTGTGTTTGTTAAACTAATGGAAAATAGATTGTTTGTAAATGTAAACAATTGTTTCCTTGGATTAGGAATTTAAACTGTTGTGTTGTGTTGTGCAGTTTGGACAAAGCTCTACACTCTGCCGGAATCAGTTCTGGGTTCATGGTGTTTGGAACCAACCTAACTAACCCTCTGAATGAACTCCTTCTGACCCTACAGCCTGTAAGTACGTGTGTGTGTGTGTGTGTGTGTGTGTGTGTGTGTGTGTGTGTGTGTGTGTGTGGAGTGAAAGGTGTTCTCACAAAAATAGTAAACCAAGGAGACTTCTCTGGTCCTTACTTTCACAATGTTTTGGGCTTGATGGGGCAGGATGAATTAGTATAAGGAGGTTGATTCATGTTTTTGTGTTTGGGTTAGGGATTTTGGGGTTATAGTTAGGGTTGGTAAGGGTTCGTGGTTAGTGTCAGGGTAAAGAAAGCACATGTGTTTGAGCGTGTGAGCATTCTTAAACGTACTGTCATTTGAAATTTGAAAACCTGACCAATTGTATACACTGGGTCAAAGGGCAAGACAGCATTCAGGGCCACCTAACTAACATACAAATATAAAGGCAAAGTTACAACGTGTTCAGTTATCAAGCATTGGATTACATTTTGCCCTTTCAGAACTGAAAAGAATGAGTGTCAAAATAAGTGTTTGTTTTAGGAGTGACCAGAGCCAGGTGTTTAGCAGAGCAGGGGTTACTATTGAAATCACTGTTGCTGAGGAGTGAGCTGAGGTAAAGGGGAGATTTACCTGAAAGGGACAGGTCAATACATTGGTCCCAGCAGATGCTAGCGTTGTGCGTGTATCCAGGGCCAGTTCCATGGAGTTTAAAGGTCACAGTAATGATCTGTTGAAAAGGGGTGTGTACTGGACAGGTGTTGGACAAAATAATGTAGACACCACATGGAAAAGGATTGTTACTTTGAAGCAATTAAATCACAATTACAAACACAGCTGCAGAGATCACATTAGGTTGATTGCCAATTAGCATTGAATATATGTCAGCTATAAAAGAGTTTGGTGTTTGAGTTTTCAAAGCAACATGAGGGAATTAACAGGGTTCCATGGAGACCCAATATTTGGTACTCAAATTGCAGGTGCTTGCAAGATTATGGACAAACTCAAATAGTCCTTGATGTTACAAGTTTTTAGTTATTATGTCCAACCCCTACTTCCATAACAAAACAATAAAGACTGCCGATATATTTGGAGTCCCGTTACACGTTGACGTGGATACGACGTCGGTGCCCATTGGCTCTCACCGGTTTGTGGCCTGCTTGTATGACATCAAAGGTGGTGTTCATTCGTCCAAAACTTTTCAAAAGCTTTCAGAACACACTGCGTTCTCCTAACCTACGCCACCTCCCCCAAGACGATTAAATGTGCACCGATTAGCAGGAGGTGGCTCCTGTTCTGAACGGCCTTCGGCCCCGAGCCCTACATCGCCGAGCCGTGGAGCCACCCATCACATGTTCCCGTCTTCCAAATCAAGCCGTTTCTGTTGTGTAGGGGCCTGCATTTAAGCACCTGAATGTATTGAATGCCGTGGTTAGTGGCTCGGTATGGGTTTAAACGTATTTAACCGTATTTCTCTGTCATTCTACCTCACCGTGGGGGGGCTTGGTGTCCCGGTGCCTCTGTGTAATGTAGTGCCGTGTCCCCCCCGTGTGGTGCTCCTCAAATCAGCTAATTCCATTAAGAAGTACTACCGGGAGACAGTAATCCCCAAACGGCGCCCTGTTCTCCACAGCACGCACTGCGTCTCCCCAGGCCCTATATCATGTGGCGTCAGGTGCCGTTTGGAATGCGTGTGGCGAGAAGCCCTGGCCATTGATTTCTGCAATTAGAGGGGGATACTTGAATCAGAATGCATTACTCCTCCCGGACTCATGGAGAAGGAGAATTATCACCAGTGCCCCGCTGGCGCGCCCATAATGGCCTGTCTGTGATGTGAATGAGCAACACCCTGGATGGATCCCAAACTGTTCCCGTTTTCCATTTATAGTGCACTCACTTCCAGGGGGGAGACTGAGAGAACGAGGGTTGACGAGGGTGGGAGAAAACAGCGACAGGTGGGGAAAGAGAGGAAGAAAGAGAGAAGAGGTGGGCTACTTTCTGGGGGCATAGGCTGTCATTTGCGATGCGCGGCATCTGCTTTAGGATGAGGGATACTTTAAAGGTCACTGGGTATTTTTGCTAATTTTCAAAATGTGTGTCGAGTCCAGTAGGAGTTATGAGGGTAAGCGCTGCCAAAGTGCAAGTCATTTCCATTGCCTCCACACTTACTGGATGCCGCTTCTCAGTCAGCGTGACTTTCAAAGATTTCCCCAACAACAAATTCATTTTGTTATTAATATTCATGTTTTGTGAGACCAGACATTGCTGGTTTTCTGCTGTCAGATTAGTCTGGGCTCCTGTAATCCACACTGTGGAAGCACCCGGCCGTGTGGGTTGCAGATAAACTGATGCTTGGGGGCTTTTTCTGTTGGTTCTCCCATGAAACAGTTGACAGATCAGTTGATATTTCTGTTGAAGGGCTGTCTAACTATGTGTTATTATGGGGTTTGGTTGTTAATTGAGATCTATGTTGGCTGAGGCTAATAGCGGCTAGTGCTTCTGGGGTGAAACAGGATTATAAAAACGTCCCAAAAAAAGTCTACTGCTACCCAGTATATTTACTCTTAGAACCTGTTCTTTTTAGAGTGTATTTTCTCCTGGGATTGGCTTTTCAGTAGAATGGCAGCCCTGGCCAAGAATCAATGTAATTAATTTAAGAGTCCGAAAGTAGATGTACAAATCACAGCCTACGCCTTCAAGTAGAAACTTCACAATGAGTCAGGTTTGTTTAGAACAACACACACTTGTGTACTGTGAAGTGGCAGATGTTGGGGCCCTGGGTTTAACATCCAACAAGCAATCTAGAGAGGATTAAGTTTACTTTTACTTTGAACTCGAGTTTCAAAACGGTATGTATTATAGTCCAGGTCAACGACCTTCTCTGATAACGAATCAATTGATTGGAATGTACTCACAACTAAACCGTGTGGTTGTTTCATCACTTTTAAAATGTTTGTGCTTACTGCAAGTCCCTCTGGATAAGAGCGTCTGCTAAATGACTAAAATAAAAATAAAAAACCCAAATCACACAAATGAAATGAACTAAAATCTTTCCATAGATTGTGTTGCTAAACTATAGGTTTTCACTGGTGTTGATAACCAGAAGCGGGAATTATAGCCATACAAACTACAAAAAGAAAAGGAATACTCTTTCTTTTGAAGCTGTGGGGGACCCACATCAGTTCCTCATTGTTATAACTATTTCTTTTTTCATTCACTGAAAGAACCATATGAATAACCTGCCTGTTAAGAAATCTCCAAAAGGTTTTTCTGGTGGTGCATTGAGGAACTATTTTAAAAGGGTTCTTGGAAGAACATGTCGGGGTTACCCCAGAGTTTAGGTGTGAAGAACCCCTAAAGAACCGTCCATAAACCTGTTCTTTTTAGAGTGTGTTCGACAAAAATCAAACGTATCAACTAGTTGACTTACCTTTAAACATGTTTTGCGCCGCATTCACTCGTCATCTTCTCGATCTCTCCATTTTGCGGTCTCTCTCATCAAAATCAGCCCTATAGACATGGGTCAAAATAAGTGCACAGTGTAGGGAATAGTGCACCATTTGGGTCTTCCACTTTCTGTAATATATTATTGTCCTACTGGAGTGAGTGACAGCTGAGGTCAAGTTGGATTCATTACAAAGGCCACATTAGTCTCTGTGTACTCAGATGTACTAAAACAGTTTCTATGTCTCGTTAACGTTTGTGTTTATGAAGCTGTCGTTTTGGAAGTTCTTACTTCTGGTTATGTGTGAAAATGACACAATTTATTTCTGTCTTAGTAGTTAGAATGTACTGCATGGTTCAGGATTGGGGTCAGTTCCATTTCATTTAGTCAATTAAGGAAATTATCTGGACTACCAATGCATGTTTTCCTAATTAAAAAACAGTGACTTCATATTTTTTACTGAATTTATAGTAGAATTGATTAAATTGAAATTGAATTGACCCTTTAGCACTTCCTCAAACATCAAGAATTGTTTTTACAACTATTATGACAGAACCTTATTACCTGAATAGAACTACATGGCAGTTGCTAGAATGAGTGTTCAGGGTTTTTTTACCATCATACTGTCCCCTGTTTTGTGTTCCCCTTCAGAATGAGAAGCCGGTAAATAAAGGCAAATCAATTATTTCCCCTTAATGGACCCCAAAACTGGTCTTTTTAACCGGTAAAAAGTATTGTTATTAAACATGTACATTTTAGGGTCAGCTGCCTTGTTTTGGGTCTTCCGCAGTTACCCAGGGATTCTCTGTTGAAACCTGTAGTGGTACAAATTCAAACCAGTCATTCTGTCAAACAATGGGCCCTCCACTACAGTGTAGATAATGGTGAAAACACTGTGGACCTGCTCAAGTGAACGCACACACACGCACACACTGTCTTCACCACGCTGTGTTAGACCTCTTACAGACTCTTCTGAAGATTGAGACAAGATAGAGTAGGGTCCCAACCTTTCCTTCCCCTAGTGCCCCCTTTTCATGTTTGAGAAATGATAGACTGCTACACTTGAGCAATTGTAGATTGAAATATATAACTGGCTGACCAGTTTCACTCCGTGAGGGATGAAACTCTTCTGGTTTTCAACATTTCAGGGACTGATTGATGCCTGGGTTGCCAGGTGACTGCTATTAACTAGCCAGTATATAAACATACTAGATTGATGGAGGGAGGGACCATTACATTGTGATTGCTCCTCACTGTTTGGAGAGTATGTACGAGCTGTCGCCCTCTCTCTCTCAATTAAATAGACTTCATAGACAAGGAAAGTTAGGTTGATTACATTGTCAATGTCAACTTGAATTAGCAGTAGTCGTCCCAATGGCCAAACATTTAGAAATATCCAAGAAATATTCTGTCTGTCTCTCAGCTCAGAGTTCACACACCTTTAATGTCCCGTTTCCCCAGGTTTTCCCTCTGGATTATATCCTGATCACCGTCATTACCATGTATTTTGTCTTCACCTCCATGGCCGGCATCAGGAACATGGGCATCTGGTTCTTCTGGATACGAGTAAGGACGGCGATACACAGACTCATACACACACACACACACACACACACACACAAACACCTGCACACCCAGCAAAACATATTATTTGTTGTGCAATTGTGCTTTGTGATTTTTCTCCACAGAGCAAAGTGAGGTTCCCCATTGTGATCACAAAAAGCTTTTTAATAAACCTGCACCAATGGCTGTCTGCAGGTGTTCTTTTCCACCTAGTCAATTAAACTGCGCTGAAGGTCTTTCCAATATTATTGCTGTTGCCTCATCTTTTATTGATTAGTGTCTTGACTCGTCTTGGGAACTGGAGCACATGTCACTGTTTTCAGTGGTCTGATCGGTGCCTGTCACAGAGAGAATGGGTTGTGTTGGTATTCGGATTAGAGGAATCACATGGAGATGAGATTTATTTGCTGTTGACGATGAACAGGCCAATGACCCCTGCAGCATCTCTCTGGATTGAGTTTGAGAACCACCGATTTGCAGTAACAATTATTTCTTCCATGCCTAACTTACCGACCCATCTGTAATCTCTCTATGACAGCAGACATATTGTGTTCTATGACAGTAGACATACTTTATTGTGTCCTATGACAGTAGACATACTGTATTGTGTTCTATGACAGCAGACG